>CAJUYH010004876.1:0-25361 GCA_910591685.1 Galerucella tenella | reverse complement strand
CGAGATATACATAAAAAATGTCCAGAAATAACAAGTCAGGTCATCGAGGTGAAAAAAGTATTGGTCCATAACATCTCGTCCATCGTTCCGGAAAATGTTCATCCAGCCATTGTCTTATCAGCAAAGTAGAATGTAGCGAACAGTCATGCTGGGAATACATTTCACGCCTTTGCATAAATAAGTTCTCCACTTCTGGTATTAAAAAAATGCCTAAAATATTCTGAAGAAATACTGTATAGCAAAAAAGCATACCAATTTTTCCAAATGACTGAACTGAATCTTGTTACGTATATACGGGATTACGGAAAAGTAATACACCAAAGCGTCATCTTCAAGACGGATGAAATTCTACAACGATACATGAAATTTTGAATATTTTTGACTGCATCAGAGTTTGGCGTTTGATTTATGTTGGAGTGCATCACTAAAAACCCGTCTTGAAGTATGCTGGGGTAGTGATTCCAAGGCGGGAGTAACGGCGAGTTTGATGTGGGTTTGGTTGGTAGGCATTCCCGTGGGGATGAGTCCAACACTGTCTGGGTACTGGTTAGGACCCATTCAAACACAAGAAAGCAATTTCCTAAAAGATTGATACTGTACTACTTGTCCACTGTTAGTTGACAATAATACAATCTGTGCAGTTGCATGCGATCCATTAAATAATTCAATTTTTCTTTCAAATATTTGTAAAGAAAATTCAGAAGTTTCTATATACCTTATTCACTTCAATTGTGGAGGAGTGTATATCAACCGTCAAATTCCACTAAACTATGCAAAAATAATCGTTGGAGTCGATTCATGAACAGAAGCAATAAACCCGAACAAAAAAAACACATCATATAGTTCGAACTGAGAGCATTCAACATTTTCCCTTGTCGTGAATCCCATTCGTGTACACGCTTTCATCCTTTAGAACTGCTCAGTAGGTTAACAAGGAACTATTGAAAAATGGAATTGAGAAAGTCAATCGGGAAAATATAATGACGATCAATACTTCCAATCTCAACATATGGTACAAAATGGTGACAGATCCAAGAATTCAAAGCTGTATGGGTTAAATTCCGCAGTTGTTGCCAGAAACGCTTTTGAAGATTTATAGATGGATTCAGCACAGAGGAAGATTTGAGCTACCATCTCCAAATGAGAGATAGACTGATACACTGGGTTTTTCTAGAAGAAACTCTCCAGTGTTCAAAAAGAAAGATAGGAGCCAAGGAGATAAGATAAAGATAAGATAAAGATAGGATAGATAGAGATAGGATAGATAAGATAAAGATAGGAGCCCCCAAGTCACCAGTGAAGTTGATTAATTGAATACCAAATTGAAGAAGAAATTATGGGAGAAAATTGCGATGGAGATTAACCTTAGAATAGCTCCATATACTTACTATTTTTTCAAAAATAGTGGTAGACAACTGTGATAAAATTTATATAGTTGGAACTTTTAGGAATTTTAGAACTGGAAATTCAGGACAAAAACGTAGCTATGGCAATCAAAAGTTAGATTCTATTCACTCAAATCATTTATCAGCAAGCCAACACACTTTCGATTCAAATTTTGATATTTCACATATAGAACCCAAATCCCTGGAATTTAATCTTTTAGAAGCTCTTGAGATGAATGAAAACAAATACTCAGATGATCATCTTAACGAACAAATAGATATCGACAAGTCTTTCTTATTTAATCTTATCACCTAGAAAGGTTCCGGTAAGATTGTTATGAATAATTTCCAGGGTAGCTATTTTCGAAAATCATACGATCCGGTGCTTCTCCCGTGCAATCTATCGACTCCCACGGTCAAAATCGACTAATTCTTGAACCTACATGTGAACATTCGAAATTATTGCTTTGTTGCCAGCATTATTTGATACAAAAGATCTACTTTTTAGTTATTTTTAGCCTCTTTTTTTGTACGGCTGTCAATAATTATTTTGTATATCTATTATGTTATATTAACAATAATAAAAAAGGTAGTCTGTTTAGTAAATCAATAAGTGTTTGAATTGAATGAAAATGGTCATATAAAAACCTGGAGCCCCTATATTCGTCAATTCGTACTTTCTCCTCTGCCTCCCATAAATCCTCCATCATTACGTGCCAAAGATAATAGTTCTCCATGTCCGTAATAAAACACCGATTACAAACACTGGAAATCAGTAGAACCCCTAAAACTCACGACAAAGTATTCTTTCCAACTCTATGCACATGAATTTAAGATTCGAAGAAACAGAGAGCTGACATAATAATTACGGAATGCATAGAGAAATAGTAATTATATACTTATTTCTCTGTGACAGAATGTAAACACATTTCCATTAAAAAACCTCTTTACTAGGCAAGCGCCATTTCATTCGACTCTGCTCCTCCATTTCGGACCATGCGATCCAGAGCGTATGATTTTTATGAGATCAATAATATCGGATCACGGGCCAAGAATATAACGACGATCACCTCATGTGATCATTCGCTATAAATCTATGTCGCTCATTGTTCAAGAACTTGGTGAACTTGTTGAACACTTTAGCTGTTAATCCCATATTTAGACACTTTTTGCTTTTATTCCCATGTAAAAAGATTATGATATTTTGACAATATCCGTGAAATTCAGTATAAAGGCACTTTATGAATTAAAAATTTTTCATTCTACCTCCACTCATTTGAGAAAGCTGCTGTGTTAGCAAAACACGTCACAACTTTAAGTTCCATATAATGTAGATTTAAACAAATTAAATTTTTTCATTTTATCATTTACTATTTTTTCCCAACAAAATCAGAATCAGATTTTGAATCCAACAAATTTCACAACTATGTAAGCATCTACGAGCTGCGTTTCAGACACTGAAGTGTGCGTTACCAAAAAATATCTCTAGCGTTACTGCGTTTCATCATTCGCAGGTAATCCAATTCAACCACGCATTTGAGTTCACCCTGCATCACACTTCCTTAATGTTCACATGCCCTCAGTGTTTTTAAACTACCCTGAAGCTTATATTTTCATGTAAAAACCATAACGTGGGTCTAATAAATTATACTTAACTATCTTGTATCGCATTGTGTTTATCGATTTTTTGTGATAATGGGAAAATGTATCAAGGACTGACATGTGCAAACTCTAAATCACTTACAGGCTCACGCTCGTAATGCCCCAAAGGGTGATAAAGCAAATAAACTGACTATAAATAATTAGCACACGGGTGAGCAGATGCGATATTTTCATATTTAGACCTTAGAGTCGGTGACAGAATTGTTTCAATATGCTAAATTCTTAGAAAATTGGAAAGGCCGATTATAATAAACATTCGTCTAATATAAAAAAGTTTTCCTATGAATTGACTTTTATTACAAGTCAAAATTTTATTCCATAATTTTTTCCTTCTCCTATCCATTCTTATCATTCTCTAACAAAAATCCGTGATTCCAATACCCTAGTTTTTTCATCTGACCCTGATGAACATCTACTTCATAATAAATCATAATCAGTAATCTTTTCTACCCTAACAGAGCAACTTCCTAAAATTCCATTCTTGTCTGAACGATACAAAAACGGACTAAAACTTCTAATACTTCGTTGGCTGTAACTTTAAGGCCATATATACGAGAAAACTAGATTAACGTTTCGAAGAGAAACCGCCGGGCAGAGATGATAGATTGAATTTTAATTAATGTCGCCCCAGGGGCAAGTATAGAGAAATAATTTTCGATCCGACCAAATTAGCCGGCGAAAACATGTTGGAAAGAGGTGATCTCACCGAAATGACGTGAAATGAATTAATGTCTTTGTAAATCGCCAAAATCGCTTGTTAAAGTGTGTATGCTTAGGTCGATGACGTCGTTATGGAAAACTTCACTATATCTACGATCCCTCCCAAAGTATAACAACTCCACGTATTAGATTAAATTAACAGCTCGTCCACAGTCAACAATTACAAGGTATTCACTCATTTTTCATTAGATCATGTGTTTTTATTTTAATCTCGATATTGATATTTGACTTTTGTTCATAATATTGGACGATGAAAAAAGACGGTAGCGTAATGCCATACTCTTCCCGTGTGGGTAACAGTTCGAATACACTGATTAAAAAAACAATTCAACCATTTGTTCCAGGCTTATTTTTGCACATCTGATAATCGAGTAGCCATTAACGAAAATCACCGTGTGATACTTTTCTGACGGTCCCAAACGGCTGCCATACCGCCACAAAAGAGTAATATTTTTTTGTTAAACGGTTTGTACCATTTGGATTTTTGATAAAATTTGACCGTTATTATATTTGCCATACTTTCGATGGGGGGAAAAGTGCTGCCACACTCGAAAAACTTATTTATTCGACACGTTTTAAAAATGCGACTGTAAAATACGTGAAATAATTTTTGCAGTACGGCATCACTGTATTCTGTTTGTTTGGATGCAATAATTTTGGCGCACAGAGCACTTTTTGGGTTTGTATGAACATCAATCATGGAACTCATCGTCATCGAATGCCTGCGTGCTTCTACCTCGGTTTTGTCATATTACAATATTTTTACCTCATACGAGGCTTAGTTTATTCAACTTGGGTACCTAGTTATGAATATTGTGCCTAATTATATAATACTCCATACTTCTGTTTTTGGATGGTGATAATACAATTTTCATAAGTGGTTAATAATTTAACTGTCTTCTACCATAAGGCGTACAATAAAACTATAAAGAGGGAAGTTAAGACTTTACTAGGTACTTTTTGGATGAACAGAAATCATGGAGCTCGCGTCATCGTCACCAAACGTTTTAAATGAGCTATAGGTGAACTGTGTTTGAATGTTCATTTTTTGGGTGAACAAAAATGGTCAAACTTTAAGTTATATCACAATATTTTTGCCTAATGTAAGGCTTAAGGCTTAGCTCACTTACTTTATTTTAAATACCCAGTATTTTTTGTTATTTCACAAAATGTCAAAGTGTATAGTGATTTTTCCATTAGAGTGGCTATATATTTTCAACCACTTGGTATATGATAGCAAAACCCTATATTTTCTAAAGGCTTAAAACGTGATGTATGAGGTTTCTTACAACAACTATGCCAATATTATTAGTTTGCTTAGAGAGTATTGCAGATGTTTTAAAATCGACTTAGCATACAATTTGAAAATTGTAAATTGCACGAAAAGTATAATACTTAGGTATGGGACACTCTCACACCATACGAAAGACGACATTTTTTTGAATATGATGTATTATTAAAATGAAGGGTAGGTATTCCATTAAAAATAAGCCTGATACTGCACATTGAATGATCAAATGATGAAACTGAAACTTCTGAACACCCTGTAAAGAGTTATTGAGTACTCAATCGTGGAATACATTCAACGAATGTCCAACTATAAAGATGTTAGAGGAAATTTGCTAGAATTTGTTATATCAATGAGTTATTAATTTTTCTCGACAAGTTCACATTTTTTGAAAAGTCAGCATATTTCGGAACCCTTTGTATTTAGGTGTAGGGAACCATTATGAAGGAATCAGAGAATACAATGAAATATATGGTATTCCATGAGAAAAAATATAACTTTAATACGCCACACTTTATTGGAACACCCTGTATGTTTCAAAATATTTCCAAATTATAGTTTGAGTTGGGGTAAAATTTGTAGTATAAAAAGATTCTCCAAGAAATTTATATTTTCTCCGATATTTGTCCGGTCCCGGACTTTTGCCGAGCTCTGTATATTCAATTATCTCATTTCGACACTGGTATAATTTGGGTCACCGAGAGATGCAGCTAACTAGGTTATCCCAACATTTATATAGTAAACAGTTATGATGAACTTTTTGTTAACTCTAAATTAAAATCATTATAAAATTATAAGAAAACACCAAAACCCCATAAATTTCCCCAGTTTCAGTTAGATATCTCAAAATGTCTAGTACTTATATACATCTTCTAAAACTTATGTTGCAAAGTGTATAAATGGAATGCTTCCGATTCCTGTTATCACAATAAACAAAGCATGAAAACGCGATTAATCAAACAAGTAACTTACCTCTAACCACCAACCGGACAGGATGACTGGTAAGAGCATCTTGCGTGTGAAAATCGCTAGCTGTGACTTGACATTCCCAACTACCATCGTCGAATTCTAGTTGAGCGGCTCTGACCCATATAGAGCAATCACCATTGTCTTGATTAGGACTCGACCATTCGTATTTGTGTGGGTACATACCCATTGGCTGTAACAAATATTTATATTTTAGTCACAGTGTTGATTGTGTATATTGAAAATGGAGTGTTCTATCGATTTATGGTTCCATGATAGTTTATGAAATCCTCGTACCACGCCACTAGCTCATCAGAATTTTGCATAATTGATACTGTCGATGTGTTTTGGAGAGACAATAACCTACAAAAAGTTTTAATGAAATACAATGTACAATGTGTATTGCTTCTACACCTTCAAACAGCCTGTATCTCACAAACTAAGAAGGTTGGGGAAAAGTTGCATTTGGGTTTTTTGAATATCTCACAACGATCTATCATGCCTTCAATTTACGGTAGGGGGAATGAATGGTGCGCACCCAAGCGAGGCTTGATCCTATTGCCACTGGTTGAATATTAGAGAAAATGTGTAAATGGCAATAAAAGCCGATGTTATTTCACTATGAGGTAATATTATCAGAAATACTATAGTTGCTACCTTAATCACAAAAAAATTCAAAAGTACAAAAGTGCATTTGCGCATAATTCCCCATCCTATGGTGTAGTGGTGCGCTTTGGGTGGGGAATCATGCGCGTAGATCGAAACAAGAAATAGTGGTAAATATTTATTATTCCAACGAATTCATTCAATCTATTTGCAAAAGTCGAAAATATACTGGTTAGAGGAGTCTTCACCGGTACACGCTGCATGGTTCCATAAACCACAAGTGATACATCTATACCATAACTCGGTTTTCCCCTGTTCCCAACAAATTCCGCATGCAACATTTAATGGTTGTTCCTGCTATGATGGAATATAGCTGGAACATAGCTCGATATCATCTTAATTATCATCATCGCATATGTCACTGTCACCATGTCATCAGTTATTTCTAAGTGTTGATTCTGGTATATTAAAGCCACTACCAACTTCTCTAATTTTTCTGCCATCGCTACGTATGGCACTTAACGCTATATTTAACGATTCTTCACTGTGGGAGTTTATTTATTTTCTTCTCGTATATTTTGGTGGCATCTGGAGGAATAAAATCATTTGTTTAACCTAACCATTTGATTATAAGAAGGGGAATGATGCGCATTTTCGCTCACAATTACCCCGGTATACCTGTAAAGCCAAATCACTCTTTACAGCGAAAACTACTTTGCTATATTCAACCAAAACATGTGCATATAAGCAGATATTAGTGTCCTTTAAGATAAAATTAGTTTTGGAACAATCCAATAAGTATTGAAAACTCACTGTCTTATTTCGTCTAGGCGTGAAATAATAACAGGATACGTTGATATACTGTATATAGTTTGGCAAGTTTATCTGGAACTATGCGGCATCGGTAAGAGGAGAGGAAAAACATGGCGCCTATCTGTCAAACGTACAAATGGCGTACGGTACCTATTTTACCAAAGGTATTTTTTCGCGAGATCCCGTTGATATAACGGGAACTGTTATTCAGTTCCCACTGCATTTTTGCGATAGAACGGTAATAGGGGAGTATGTTAATGACGTAATTTGTGACGCAATAAGTTATAAAACGGGATCTCTTTCAGTTCCCGCATCTAGGAGTATGGTTACTGGCGGTTATAGAAATTTAATTGACAGGAGTGACATTTGAAAATTAATAAAAAGTTAATAAAAAATGTTGATCATTGTGCAACATAACAGCTACTAACTGCGAAAAAGTGTTTATTTTCATTCTAAAAAGCTGAAAAAACACCGTTTTATTATATTTGTCTAACCATTCCATATGATTCACCCTAGAGTGAAAATAATCATCCGAAGCTCATAGCCTGACTGAACTATGCAACGTTACTTGTGATGACATAACTACGGGAAGGCTAGTATCAAAAAAATCGTCAATTATAATTAAAACTAAAGAAAACATTTTTCCAATGATAGAAACAATTTGTAACTCGTCACTTTTTATCGAGGTTATGTTTATTTATTATTGTTGTGAAGTTAAATCTATCCGGTTAACCGGTTTATTTTCGCGAGAGATCATGAACGATAACAACCTTTCAATTTTATTTGGTGGGGGTATAACCGCTCTGTAACCGACTTCACATCAACGGGATCTCGCGAAAAAATACCTCAAGTAAAACTGAAATTACAAAGGTAGCTGACAATACCAACGCCACTGGATAAATCAATATCAGTCAATTGACGAAGTGAGAGGGAAGAACATACGCACGCGCTTGCCAATAAGAAGTCAGCTGGTCGATAAAAATCACCAATTATGTAATTCGGAGGGTGTGGTCATTATGGTTTTCGTACAACGTTGCCAGAGCTTTGAGAAGCCCATAACAAATTTGGAAAAGTGTTCTCTTTTAATATCCATAAATCGGAGAAGTAATGTTAATAGAATAAATCCAAGGGAACAAGCACATTATAAAATTATCATTCAATCATATTTTCAATATTGTCAATAATAAAAATACCCATTTATAATTATTATCATTACATAATCAGTACTTCAACTTTTTAATAGTTAAACGTAGAAATGTCGAATGTTTTCGACTGCATTCCTTTCACGGTTTCAGATAAACTTGCCAAAGTATACATTCAAAGATTGTAAACAACTGAAATGCTTGAGTCACCCTTTATAGTCCTGGCTGACCGCTGGACAGCCGCTGCCGCCGCCGCCTAGTTGCCAACACCTGTCTTGAAATACCGAGAAATTCAACTTTTCAGTAAAGCGGACGGTCCCCCCACTTTCCCCTACTCATTCACGGGACACCATGTGTAGAAGACCAAGTATAACTATATCTGCTCATCTTTACAATTGTTACTCAAGAAGACAGTTCAATAGAAGAGAGCTCCGTAGATTTGTTTGTTCTTTGACGAGTTCATATTTGCATTGAAAATGTTCTGCAACTATGTATTACAACGTATACAAACAAATCCAGTGAAAATGTTTCTGTTTCCCACTACTTCTGAATCAACTTCACCACTCTACCTCACATAGACAAGCAAGGAGCTAGAGTTTTTTATTTTTCTAGAACAATAGAAACTTATTCCTTGGATTTCGATAGATACATTGAGATTAATAGATTGAATATTAATCATTTCACCTGAAACAAAACAGGTATTCCCAAGGGAGCCACATAATCCCTGAAAGTTGCCCTGCGCTTGAACATTTTCTATGTTACATTTTAAAGGTTAAATACACAACAGGTAATAATTCAAAAATTTTGTAAATTGGATCTTCCCAAACAAAAAAGAACGCTGGGCCCGAGTTTCCATTGAGAATAAATCACTTGGATGTACTGGAAAGTACACATTAAAGAGGCAGGATTCCATTCTACTATCTTACCCGATAAAACTCATCAAGTTTGACTTGCACTTCAAAATAATACCCCTTTCAAAACTCCCAGCGTTACAATAGCCACTTTTGTAATTGAAGCTCACGAACTTCAGGTTAAAAAACCATACTGAACCTGGTTTGAATTTTAATTAATGATAAAGGGTAATAAAGCTTGGGACGCTAACCGTGATATATTGTGAAAAAGAGAGTGTGTTTTGTTAAATATTGTTTTAATTTGTTTTCGTTGAAATTTTGCTCCATTTTATTTCAAACAAAATGCTGATGTAGCACAGGAATATTTAATAAGCAATTTCGAATTTGCGACAAAGTGAGTATCATAAGGTCAAGTATAGTTTGTTCAACCATCCTTTGCCGTTATGTCATAATCGGTGACGTATTCTGCTGTTTTGCGTATGTCTTATATTTGTTGAATGTTATTTTACACTTAACCTCAAAATTATAATCAATGGAATGTCAAGAATAAGGCTATCCCGAACACGTGACCATCTGACATACAAAATGGCCGTTGGTAGACACACAAAAGATCATTTACCTGCGCTTTGCATAGGTGCATAGTTGTGTTAATATTTTTTTTCCTATTATACGGGTTTAAAGTTTAAATAATGGCTTGTTCCAATAAAAGTGATTATCTATTGATGTTACAGAGTGACTGTGAAGAAATTGCCATAAAATACAAGGAAAAGATAAGAGTTATTCAGGGTATTGATCCTTACACACTTATGAATAACCCTGCTCCTATTGAAGAAACTCAAGAAGTCGACTTTCCACCAGTCACTTATTTCCACATAGTGTCGTATTTGGTCCTGACACACAGCTTTTACACCAATGCTTATAAGAGTTTGTCAGCATACAAATATTTTCAAGTAGTAGGCATATTTTTTAGTTTCACACTGAATTATTTATAATTAATCACAATACAATAAAGAACTGAACCTTTAGATTAAAGAAGACCACAGAAGACGAGTAAATTGACCGAAATAAACAGATTTCACATACAATAATATCATAACAAAAGATTTGTGTGTCTACCAGCGGCCATTTTGAAAATCATTTGACAGCATCTTGGATAGGTCTATTGTTTTCAAAATATGACAACTGAATTGTCAAAAGTAGCAGATAAAATTTATGTCGACCTTAGATAAGAAATACGTTAATGACGTCATAATTCCGTCTCATCCATTTCATGAATGAGAGAGCAAGCTGGACAATTTATGACGTAACGGCAAAGGATGGCTGAACAAACTATATCAAGTTCTGCTGACCAAAAAACTTATTGAGTCTAAATTGACAGATCATACACTGGCTGTACATAACTATGATGAGAACCATGTGTAGCCAGGAACAGATCAGAAGAGAGCTACATTTGAGCTATCAAAACTTCAGAGGGTTTTCTGTCGGTGCTACTGATCACACCCTGAACGCGAGAATGAAAGCCATACACAATTCCAAGCCATTACGTTAAGGCGGAAGCGATAATAACTGCATACATGTTGGTATGAAATGACATCCACACTCAATCTAGAAGCTGGATGTTTTCACAAACTTTCTTCTTGTAATTAGGAGTGAGAACATGTTGGCCATAATTACTACAACTAACCATACACATTGCTAGACCCAGGTGTAATGTCTACGATTCTTCGGGGAGTATTTAAAACTCCACTATCGACAGGAAGTGTTGGCAAGTTTTTTTTTTAATAATTCAATCACAAATCTACAATCTACTGATGGGTCTCCGTGTGGTTGTGTGTGGTTGCTTATAAACCATAGAGCATTAGCTATTATACGAAGAGTTTTAGATTGGAACGTTTGCAATATCCTAGTGTTCGATGGCTTACTGCAGCCCCATAGCTCTATGCCATAGGTCCATATTGGTTTTAGGATGATTTTGTATATTAGAATCTTATTTTCTATTGTTAACTGTGAACCTCTGCCGATTAGCCAGTTCATATTCTGAAGTTTTAACTTAACTTCCATGTCAACTTTTGATTCAAGTGTAGTCCGAGATATTTGACTTCACTTTTCACTGGAATCGGCATATTGTTAATGGTCACTTGTGGACAGACACTCCGTTTTGTGGTGAACGTGATTTGTGCGGATTTGTCATGGTTGACTTTTATTCTTGTAGAAGATTTAGGTGGTATTGTAGCTTTTCTGATGCTCGTGTAGAGTCTACATCTGAAGACATTATTGCAGTATTATCTGCGAAGGTAACGATTAGAGTATCGTGGGTAGTTGGAATATCAGCAGTATACATAAGGTATAGATAGGGGCCAAGGACATTTCCTTGGAGAACCCCTGATTTTATGGGCTGATAATTGGATAAGGAGGTTTGGACTTTGACTTGTATATATCTATTACTTAGGAAAGATTTGAGTAAAAGGAAAATATGATGAGGTAATTTTTGTTTTATTTTAAACAGTAGTCCTTGGTACCATACTTTGTCTAAAGCCTGTTGGATGTCTAAAAATGCTGAAGCACATTATTCTTCTTGTTCTATTGCTTGCTTGATATCGTTCACTAATATGTGACACTGTTGGATTGTCGAATGTTGTTCTCTGAATCCAAATTGGTGTATTTCAATCAGTTCTTCTTTGACTGTAGAAGGATTCTTTCAAAGAGTTTAGATAGTTGTGGTAGTAGGCTAATTGGTCTATATGAGCTGGGCTCATGGTGAGGTTTTCCTGGCTTCGCTAACATGGTTATCTGTGCATACTTCCATTGTATTGGGTAATGATTAATTTGTAGTATTCTACTGAATATTGTGGTGGTTAGTACGATGGCTTTCCTTGGAATATGTTTTAATACTTTACCGGTTATTAAATCAAATCCTGGAGCTTTATGTGGGTTTAACAACTGGATTTCTCTGTACACTTCTGCTGGGGTAATTGCTCTTAGGGGAGGTGATAGTTGATTGGCAGATTCTAAGTAGGTTTCTACCTCGACATCTATTATTGGATTATTTGATGGAAGTGGGGTGAAAACTTTAGCTAAGTGTTCTGCAAACGTGTTGCTTTTTTCATCAATTGTGCGAGCCCAATTTCCATCGGGTTTTTTTAATGGGGGGATTGACGCAGTGGGTCTTTTGAATTTTTTGGTGGCTTTCCATAGTGTATTATCTTGTGATGATAAGTTGGAGATGTAGTAATTAAAAGTATCGTTTCTGTTTTGACTTAGGGCGCTCTTGATACGGTGGATTAATCTATCCAGAATTGTCTCATCCCCAGGGTTCCTGGTTGCTTGCCACTTTCTTCTGGCTTTCCTTTTCTCACTTACTAGTTGCCTTATGTGGAGGGGGATATTGTGTATTACATTTGTCTCATTTTGAATTAATGGCGTTGACTTCCAGGCTGCTTCTTGTATGATATTTGTCAAGTATTCCACAGCCTCGTCGACTTCTTGTGGTTCCTGTATTCTGTGGTTTAGGTTTATGTTGGTGTTCATTATATATTGAAATTATTCCTAATTTGTTCTATTGTGTTGGCAAGTGAACATAAAAACTTTAAAAGGTTAAAATATCCTCATACTCTGCAATAGTCAGGCAGCTATGAAAATATGAGCATGCATCCAGATCAGATCTATCAGATAAACACCATCGCTTTTTCATTGCTTGGTATACACTTATAACTCAAAGTCCATAGAAATGTGGTTCCCGATTATTCAATTCTGGAATAGATAATTGAGTAGTTCATAAAAATTAACAACATAAACCAGCAAAGTCGAATGGTACTTGATAATTCCAAGCGGATTTAAAATATGTATTTACTACACATTTTCCTATTCTATTGGATAATTCAAAAACCATTTTTTTGCAAAAATATCGATAAATAACTTTTATCAATACCTGATATCCCGACAGTCGAATAAAAACTGAAATAACTGAAATTTTTTCGTTGCAAGACCCGATAGAAATGCAATTTATTTTGAAATTATTCGGAATCCATAGGGATTCAAAAATTGTGCTGATTTATTCATACATATATTAAAAATGCAGTGAAGTTTGGTATATCGAGAAAAATTGCAGTCGGTACGTTTTGACGAATCATGTAAGAGAAATTTTGAAATCGATCTGAATATACATGTGCAATTTCCTTATGCAAATAAGAAATATATTTTCCCATGATTTGAAATTAAAGTATATTTATTAAGATTGAATATAGCTTTTTGGGTTTCAAAATATCTCTTTATAGTTTTGTAAACCATAGCGCATCAACCATCTTGGCTATTAGCACTGAAACGAATAATCATTTAATATTTTAGATTCGATAGAATGGGAGCACATTTTCCAACCAACATTTCCAGCTTTTATTGTAATTTCATCGGCTAGAATGAAAGAGACTGCACATTTGTCAGAAGACGCCCTGGCACCTCCATCAAGTGATGGAATATATACACATGGTTTTTCTGTTAACTTCATAAGCTCTGCGTGCCTGTAATACTTATAGTGGGTACCCTCCTAACATACCTACAGTTTCCCTATCTTTGCCTGTCTCTGTTCTGGTGATATCACCCACCATTTTAGAGATTTATGTGCCACTCACTGCTGTGACGCTGCAAAATGGTTCTGGTACAATGGGTGGTATTGATGATGCTGTTTCATCCGCCTTTACGTTGCCGTTATTACCCTCGTGCCCTGGTATTTGGAAGCAAAAAGACCTATCCATTTCAGAGGAAATATTTTGGACGTTTGCTTCCTTTCATTTGTCATAAGATATATGAGTTCTGAGAGTCTTCATCATCAGTTAGAGCGCTTTCCAGTGGCCGGCCACTGGAGTCAAGATTCAAGACACTAAAAGTGTCCCGTAAAAAAGAACCTTTCACACAGGATACTAGTCGTACACGTGTATCTGATTCAATTCCCCACAAATATATTTTTAAATATTCATTGGTCATCCAACCATTGAAGTAAACACTTGGGAACGCGTGTCCCGTATGAACGTACTAGTTGAAGTTCATGTATTACTAGTGGCCCGTACACAGAGACACTTCGACTCAGTGGCCGGACACGTATTCTTCATCTGCGTCCCGTGTGAATGCGTCTAATTATATCAATGTATTTTTAGCCCAGTGCTTGACGTAGGGTTGAGTACACCTAAGTATTGTCTGGTTAATGTTATTTATGTAATATTCTTCCATATTTTTATTTGTTCCGTTTAATTGGGTAAATGAACTTCTACGGCGTTCAGCCTTTTGTGCGCCCTGGTTCATCAGCCTTCAGCCGAGTACCAGGTTTTGTAAATTTTGACGTTTGTAAACTTGACATATGTAGATATGCTATAAATTGGAAAAGAGACATTAGGTCCAAACAAATGAATAATTAAAGTTATTCTCTAATCAGGAGAACGTTCTGGTTTTATTTCGTGATACCTGAATGACCTTCCTAGTGAGGAATCATAATCGTTAACTTACTGAGGAGTTGTGGGTTAATTTGAGGAACCTTTAGTACTTGTTTTAACCTCTCTGGCGCCCAATTTATCAGATGGATCACCCCTTCTTCGACTCGAAGCTAGTCGACGGCAAGTACTGACTGCCTGCGGGACAGTCTAACATCTCTAACCAACATTGGAGGTTTGTGGGTTTTTTTTATTAGGTATATGGTTCAGTGCTGGTCTCTGACGATAGAGTTTCGTTAGAGAAAATCTTTCGTTATAAATGTTCAAGTGGTCCTACTACTGCAAAAATGTTTAGGTCCATTCACAGTAGATCATATCCTTGGTGGAGTGTTAAATGAGATGTTTTTTGTAAGACATTCTAACAACATTATAGCATGAGATGAGGCAACCTCATATGGAGGCTTTAAGCGAGACATATTCCATTCAATATCACTTATATTTATATCCATATTGAATTATTTCAATAAATATTTCCTCCATTCCTATTGTTTTGTGAAGTTGTTAGATAAAACTTCAACCAAAAACGTTAATCTCGGGGATTCACCTAAAGCCCGTTAACATCCACTCTAACCAACTGTAAAAGCGAAGTAAGTATACAATAATGGTAAATTCCGACTGTTAAGTAGCCAACTCCATTTATGTTAATGTCTGCCTACGCGACGAAAAGTTTCTTCTCCAAGATCCGATATATATATATCGAGCGGAAAATTTATGCAAATGGAAGCAATGTTTTAGTGTACGCCTCTCAGTTCGCAATCCTTGCTAATGCTTCTCCTCCCGGAACTACAAAACTTTTTCGGTAAGTTACAAATTACCGCGATATAAATGACCTGCTTGTTTGTCTATTGAAAGTGCTGCCAGTTCGAATTGGCGAGCGCGAAATAGAAAAAGAATGACTGGAGTGCGAGTATCGAAATTCGATTTGCACTGTATGATCTGAAAAACGGCATTCATATGAATGGTGACCAAAAACTCTTGTGTCAAACGCAAACCAGAGATAATACATGTGATTTCTTGCTTATCTCACCTAGATAATTTGGCTTCTCTTCCATGCTTGCCTTTCAAGCTGTGAAGAGCAAGGAACTGTGCCGTAGTTCAGTAAATCTGGATTTTAAATAATATATAAGTAGGAGAACTGGTATGTTATGAAACTTTGGTTCAATTCAATATATTTATTGTTGGCTTAAAATTGAGAATCATTGATGTCAGGCAAAATTCATTGAACAGAATAGCTACTCATTTTGGGAAAGCCACATGGTTTTACTTCTCCAAATTCTCTCAATTCACATCTACCATTTATACTTTTTGCTTGTATACCTTTTTCTTTTGCTTTGTATGTCTATTTTTCATCTCAGTACTCCAAATGAGTTGGATACTCATCCAAGGATTTTGAAAAAGACTGAACTTCTCAGCATTGAGACACGCGAAATAAAATAGATGCAAATAATGTTAATGTTATCGAACTAATTATCTCACCTCTAGTAATCTGACGTGGTTGCTTTGTACAAGTCTATGGACATCCGTATTATAAGATCAAAGCATTTGTTAGTTGTTGATGGTTCTGATCCCAAGAGCTTAATGTGAACGCTTCCATACACAAATCCCAAATGTATTCAATGGGATGGTTTGCATTCCATATCACTGAAGCAAGTTCAAAAGTGTACGGCATTACGTTATCTTGCATGAAAACAAAATTTGGGACTTTACTGTCTGCAGGATGACATCGGAGAGCGTTTAACAATTCTAGAACTATCATTTGTTATTCCATCCAAACCAATTCCTCACCAGACCATAATGGATTGTTCTCCAAAGTATACATTCATATACTTGAAAATCACGACCGGTTAAGCAAAATGGTGATTTATATATGGACCGCATTGTTTTCCATTGTCGAAATTGCCATGTTACACGTTCAAGACATTATGCGTTAAGACAGGTCTTAGATTGGCTGTTATTCTATTCCTGTCAGATTATTGATTTTACTGAGAAACTAGGGCTTCTTAGGAAAACAGATGAAGAGGCCAGAGTTATAAAATTCCTTTTTCCATTACACAGAGTTTCAGAAAAATATTTCGTCCCATTGTGCTATAGCAGAAATGATTTAAAAACTACTGTCTCCGTTCAAAACACTCTGTAGACTAGCTGAGAAGAGTTATGGTGGCATTAGGCAAAATTTCAATATGCACTGAAGAAATATCGTTTTTCATCGTATCTGCTTTGCACTGTATAAAATATTATTGGAAATAAATTACATTGCGGATCCTGAATAACTCGAAATGTCAATAAATAATAGCTTTTAAGAATTGCTTTTTTAAAAAATGGTTTCAGTTAAATTTGTCTGTAAAATTTAGGAGAAAATACATTTTATGAGAGATTGATTGCTTCCGTCTACAATACATAATGGGAAGGATTTGCGATGAGTTATTTCATAATATATATATATATTATATATATATATATATAGGGATTATACTTTGATTGTATTTTTGAAGTTATTTCCATTCATTGGTTGATACAAAAGATTTCCATCAACAGGATGTAATTTATTTTTTGGAAAAAATACACTGGATATACAGGGTGGTCCTTAAGTTATTGTACATAGAAGTACAGTACAATCTTCACTTCAAAATATTGCTATTTGAATCAACTAGCCTTCATAAAATGTTGATATTAAGAGAGATACAGGGTGTTGAACATGAAATTTTAATTTTCGTTTTTTTACAATAACTTTAACGCTTTTTGACGTATAGGCACAAAAATTTGGGGTTGGGAGTTTTTCGATATGAGAAATCATAATTTTGTATCTATTCCGATGTATTTTGTAGAGGGCGCCACATAGACCACGTATGCGGCATAAATGTGCACAAAACTTCTAGCACTACTTTTGTAAAAACTAATTAAAGCCACATTATTACAACAAATAAAAGATATACTTATTCGTATTCCCAAATCTTAACGGTTTTAGAGATAATAACATTCTAGTGATCAACTACATGATTATTATTCGATGAAATACGTTCGAAAAATGTAGTTGTGTGTACGATATTTATTATTTTCAAATCTTAAAAGTACCATACATATTTTCCATGTTAACTGCTACTATATCCTAATACTGTTCATCTTAATACTAAGAAAATAATTATCGCACAACATTTTTCGAACGTAATTTCATTGAATAATAATCATGCAGTTAATCACTTATATGTGATTATCTCTAAAACCGTTGAGATTTGGGGATACTAACAGTATCCTCTCATTCGTTGTAATGATGTGGGTTTAATTATTTTTTACAAAAAAAGCGCTAAAATGGAAGGCAAAAAAGTTTTGCGTACATTTATGCCGCATACATGGCCTATGTGGCGCTCTCTACAAAATAGGTACATCGAAATGGGTACAAAATTATGATTTCTAATATCAAAAAACCCCCAACCTCAAATTTTAGTGCATATGCGTCAAAATGTATTAAAGCTATCGTGAAAAACGAAAATTCAAATTTCATATAGGTATCTCTCTTAATATCGACATTTTATTGTGGCTTGTTGGTTTAAATCGCAATATTTTGAAGAGAAGATTGTACTGCACTTCTATGTACAATTACATACGGACCACCCTGTACACGGTGTTGCGTAAAAGAACGCCAAACAATATATTTCTCATGAACAGAATAAGTATATAAGTGCTTACAATATTTATTGAATACTGATCATCTCAATCTGTATAGCAAGTGGGATTTCTGCCTTGAAAACACTTGGGAGCAAAGAAAAACAGTAAACCCAAAATGTCAACAGGTTTAAATCTCACTAATTCATTTCCATTTTTGGTCCGATGCTGATAATTTTTCCGAAAAATTTGAACACATTGATTCCACTCTGATATACATCAATTAGATCTCTAAAAAAAGCTGGATCTATACACATTATACGTGGAAAATCTAAATTATGTGTTTCCCATCTTAGTTTTTATCATCTCAGGATTCCTCACTGTTTGCCGCTGAATTGTTGGTTATATATTTTTGAGCAATATGCTCAAATTTCCTATATACGATGAAACAACAGATGTATGCGGTAGGATTAGAGTGAATTTTTGTGAAGCGTTACGAAAAAGGGAAGCCCTCAATCCCATTATAAAACATGTATCCGTTCAGTCAATGGTCGCGTTCATCCCAACAAAGTTGATCAGGTAGCGATTTTTAGAGTGATTCATCAGTTCGTAATTCTGCTGAACGTGCTAATAAAACCATCGACATATATGTAACAAATGTCAATGAATGCAACAACAACAACTCAATTTTATTTGATATATACGACAATTATGTAATAGGTATTACTTCAAAACATTAAAAAATGGGATTTAATTACAATAAATAGAGCTCCCCACTTTGGAGCATACTATGAAGAGTTGAATTTCCTGACAAACTATACAATTTATTAATGAAATAATAAGTCACCTCCAGCTGTTCACTCATTTTCACTAAAATACAAACTAAAATATCTCCAAACAAAGATATTTATAATATATTTCCAACATATGTCATAAATGACAGTTAATGCATCATAAATCGGTAGCGTGTAGCGTATTTTAATTTTGATTGAAAAAATGGCGACTGATACCACATCGCTCAATCTGATCAGTCAACAAAACACGCGTTCAGCAGGAAATTGATGATCGCTTCGGTAGCGCTACGTTGTGATGAACGCAACCAATGAGGTCTCATTTACGCGACAATAAATCCTAATTCACAATATAATTGATGATATTAATAATTAATAAATAACTTACGCAGTATCTAGTTTTACCAACGGTACCCTTTTGGTGTAAAATTGAATGATGTTCAAGTTAACTTGATATTTTGATAGAAAAATCTAACCTTAAAAAATGTGTGTTCAATACTAGGAACCGTGTAACTAGCGTCCTTTATGGTAGTCAGATATAGAAATCAATTAATAGGATGTATTAGTATCGAAAACATATTCGTATGAAATTCCATCACAATACTGCCAGTAGTCTTGGTAAAATCGTAGATAATACATTTTTTTTCTCTATTCTCCTAAATACGGAGGACGTTGAGAATATGTTTTACCAAAAAGCCCAATTATTTTTCACTGTTCTACATATTCCATAGACAGGATCATCCTGTGTTATTAAACCAGAGCGAATTCAAGAGAATAAAAGTGCACTCAAACTTATTTTTCAACGACCTCTCCAAATCTGTTATTAATTTTTTATGAACGCTGTTTGGTAAAAAAGTTAACTTGCGTTTGAGAGTTTGTACAGGAATCCCTATGTCGCATCTTATAAATAACACAGTGTATATTAAAAAGTGTCCCATCTAGTTTAAGAAGCTAAGAATGTTGTATTTAATCAAACTGATTGTAGCATAATATGCGAAAAAGACAAGGAATTGGGAAACGCCAAATTAGTTTTTGTTCATTTTACCTATAACAGACCAATATCGGGCAATGAAAGTATGTTTTATTCATGAAATACAACATTCAAAGTCATCTGAATTTGTCAAACTAGATTGGATACTGCTTGATTGGAATATAAATCAGAAAATTACAAAAAGTTAGTATCGCAAAATTTAAAAAAAACTCTGTGCTTGGAGACCTAGTTTTTTACAAAATTGGCGAAGGCGACTGGATACTGACTTTTTTCCTATTTTACCTAGAATTGGCAAATATTATATAAGATAAAGTTTCATTTTTTGCATTGATACCACATTTTTAGTCATCTGAATTTGTCAAACCAGATTGGGCACTGTTTGATTGGACCATGAAGCCGAAAATTACAAAAAGTTAGTATCCCATCGCTTTCGCCAAATTTTCAAATATATTTTCCGCGAAAGATTAGTTTTCTTCTATAACAGATTTGGAAAGGTCGATGCAAGATAAGTTCAAATGCACTTTTAATGTTCTAAAATTCGCTCTGGTTCAATGGAAAAATGGAGTTATGTTTAAAAAAGTCGAACTCCATTTTCATACCACTTTCGAATACTTTCAACCGCCAGACTGGCCGAAGCACGGGAAATTTAACCTGAAGTATCGCGGTTCGATTCCCCGCTGTGGTGTTTTCATCATTCGAAAGAGGTTATGGAAATGGCGGACTATCCATTTTCTCATTAAACCAAAGTGAATTTAAGAAAATTAAAAGTGCATTAGAACTTATTTTTCAGCGACCTTCCCAAATCTATCATTATTGTTTATGAGCGCTATTTGGTAAAAAAGTTAGCTTGCGTTTGACAGTTTTGTACAGGAATTCCTATATTGAATCTTCTGTGACATTATTTTTTTGCTTTTTAGATAACTGTGTTTATTGAAGACGGTTTGGTTTTCATCCTGAAGCTATTTATTCTCTCTGTAGTAGCGACACTGTGTATTTTGAAACACCTTAATATCCCCTTTTCCAGCTTAATCCCGAATAATGCTGTATAATATGTTATACAATTGGAAGCGAAACCGCTATTGGATTATATTAGCCATTTTCATTTCGAATGTAAATCCAAAATTTGTGTTCGTGCACCTGGAAATCTACCAGACCAGCGGAAAGCAAAATAATATATAATCTGGATCAGGAGATATTATTAAAATATAGAAGTTATTACGTTTGGTCATAATTATTGTTCATTCAACTATTTATGGAATTGGTTATTTCCAATATTTTTTATACCGATTAATTACTTTCACCTTAAGGAGACGATGACCTTGCAAAATAATTTTTCAATTTATATAAAACTAGAATAGTAAATACCTATGGCAGTTTTTATTTTTTTTTTGTCTGTAATCTGATCGAAAAAATCGAAAGGCAGTAACAGAACAGATAATGGGTTAAGATTTATTTACGATTCACGGAAAGCAGCATTTCAACGCTTTTTAATGTTTCAGTATTACATCTCAAAAGCAAACAAAACCACATGTTTCATGTATTTTTAATAATGAAACCGTCAATTGACTGAAAAAAGTGTTTTTAATCAAAAATTATGGATTTTATTACTTGAAAGTGTATTGTTGACCATGAACCCATGTCAGCAATGCTGCTGGCTCCATTTTTTGGAAACTCTGATAGATAATAAAACGTGTTGAGAGCTGTGCTATCACTATTTTTTCCAAAAGAATAGCTGTGAATCTCAAAATAGTTTTTCAGGTTATTGATTCCAGTGTAACCAATTCTACTAACAGAACTTAAACCAAATTTCAGCCTGAATATATTATATTTTATTGAACAAACACTGCATTATGCACATTATAGTTTTCGCAAACTCCAATCATACAGTTTGTAACATCCATTTAATGCGGAGTCAAACGTATTTTTTTGTGTTCCATAAACATCAATAAATTAAATTGTGCCCGAAATAAATCATGTCCAACAAAGCTTTATGATCGCCCTTGTTTACAAAACAATAATATTTGTGTCATTTTAGAATGTGAGTAAATAGTGATTAGCTCGTCCATCGGTGGATACTGTAAATCACTGGATTATATAATCAAACCAATTAATAACAAATTAACTTTTTTCGTCGATGTATAAGTTTAAATGGGGAAGTTAATTTGTGTTTAATCTAAATCTAATCAAGAATCGAGTGAATAAATTTCCATTAATTTTGTTTTATTCATTAGAGTCGCCTACAAAGTGGAGGAAATAAAAATATTATCAAACAATCATATTTTCATAAAGGTATGACATGAAATACTGAGCTGTGCTTGAGGGGACTCTATACAACAGTTAGGAAATGTATTCCTATATGCTAACGATCCTTAGTTATTCTGAAATTAACATCAGTATATTGTATACCTTGGCGGTAAAGTGGCATTTTTGCAGACCGAAATAAGATATGGCCACTTTTTGAAGCCTGGAAAAGCACTTTACTGCCATGTTTTACACATAATTTTTTATCCTACACAATAATTGCTGGTATCATTTTTTTTTATAAAAATTCAGGCGCCATAACTTCAAACAAACATCAAAATACGACAACTTACGATTGAACTTGTAGACAGTGACAAGTACTAACAATTCATTTTTATTCATTTCTATACTGACGTTTAACAGTGTTCATTTTAAGCGACTTTTTTTTGTTTCTTCTGAATGATGTGATTGAAATCACTTATATGCTATAGTTGAAATAATACCCTTCTTTGTGTTCGTCATCGATTGTGACGTATATCCAGGTTTTCGGAATGTCGTTGATTTTATTTGCTATTTTGACATATAGCTAACCTTGAATTTGATAAATAAAATCATCAGGATCGTATTCAGCCAAATTCGAAAAGGCTATGAAATCAACTTTCAAAATGCTTATGTTTTTTTGTGTATCTAGGCATATTTTTGTATTATTTAGATAAATATAACAATAAGATTAATATTAACTTCAAATAAATAATAATTGACCGTAAGCAACAAAGCACACACCTAACAAAAACTGTCAGTGTGACATTAGAAAAAGACGTAAGACACATTGCCGCTACGAAAGTAACGCCTTAATAGTATTTTGAGCTCCCGATTGATAGGTTGCGCTGGCGCGTAATCTAATCATCAACCAATCAAATTTTTGTAAGTCGAAGATTAGGGTTAACGTTTGTAAAACATTCAAATGGTTAATTATTGTGATATTCTGTTGAGAATTGATCAATTGACAGCTGACCTGAACCTTACCCAACCTTGACCTTATCCTACTTCACACCTTACTTTTGTTTTATATAGAGTCAAAGTTGGTAATTATGTATTCGAATGTATTTTTCAATTGTCAAGTTGGCAGGCGATAAGCACTTTTTGATAATTTCATGTGACAGCGTAAAAGCAAAACAAAAAGGCGAAAAGCAACAGTGCTTCGAATTGTTACTCCGTTTGCTTAAGAGTATTGTCAGAATATTCAAAAGGTATGTTGAAATGATGTAAAATTAAGTTATATTTTGTCAAATTGAATACTGATTATTTTGTATATCGACAGGTACCTTTTTGATGCACTTTTGAAACTCTGTTCATTAAACTGAATATTTGTCAACTTTGGACCCAAACCCACTGAAAGAAACATCATATTTTGATTAGGATTAATCACAAACCTGCCTTTTTTTTCTCCATTTCTTCCTACGTAATGTGATAGAAGGAGATTAACAATTGATGACGCACACCAAGAAGGGTATTATTTCAACCATATTATAAGTGGGATATCAATCAAATTAACAATGTTGATTCAATTTGTCAATTGAGGCGCCAGCTAGCGTAGAATGTATTACCTCGGCTCCCGTGGAAAAGGTACGTTTGTTGTCTCTTTAAAGCTGATAAACTCAAACTTTCTCATAGTGTAGGATGAAAAATTAATTATTAGTAGACTAGGTGATACGAGCACTATAGTTGAAGAGATTATTTAAATGGATTTTCATCAATAGATGTCAAAGGTTGTAGTGTAATACTATAATAACGCATCACAGAGTCTTTTAAAATCAAAGAACAAAGGCCGTTCACTATGAAGCAGCAACTACTTCCCTGGATATATGCCACGAAGGATAATGAAATTCACTCCAAAGTGGGCTGGTATATCTGCAAGATAGAACCGCCTATATTTTTGCAACGCCAACTTCGCTCTTTCTCGCTATCGACTGTCTTCGAGGAAATACCTACATTCCTCTTTATTGCTTTTTATATTTGCCATCTAAATTGCTGTGGTTAGCATAGCAATCAGGATAATGCTAGAATACCGTTAAAATAGAATGCTAGGATACCGCTTGAATAGCTCAGGAATATCTTTAGAATACTTTTATTTCCTGAATCATACCATTAGGATATCGCCTGAACATCTCTTAGACACCTCTAAATAGATTGACGATCAATTACTGGGATACCCCCGGGACAAGATTTCGATTCACTTTTTCCGGAGGAAAGTGCAGGCCTCATTTTTTTCCCTTCCTCGAATAGGCAGAACAAAATTGACCTTCCAATTTTTTTTTAATTTTATTTCGAATCCACCCAGCTATGAGAAATGTGGGGAATCGTGTCCGAGTTAACGTTCTTAACTTTTTCAATATTATTTTCCACTCTAAATCGAATTCTACAAGGTGTTAGTACATGTTTCACCTCAGTTGTCTTTTATTTAAACTCTTTCGTCGACGCCTGTGGCGCTCTAAAGTTTCTTATTGTCTGTCAACCCTCTGGTATACCTAGTGCAGCACTGACACTTGAGAAAAATCTCTTCCTCAGGTGGCCACTCTAGCGCCCAAGAGGATAGAGAGTTACAAATTGGCGCCCAACGTATCGTAGTAAAAATCCTGTATTTTCCACCCCTAATACACAAATAGCTATTATAAAACCCTATTTACTCCACAAAATTACAATCTAATCGAATTGTTATTGTCTGGTGACAGTATTGTTAAGCCGATGTCCCTCCTGCTTAATGCTTCTAAAATAATCCCAATACAGAATTGATCCTCTCTATGATCCGGATTAAGTGATTTCAGCGA
>CAJUYH010004875.1:0-25363 GCA_910591685.1 Galerucella tenella | reverse complement strand
TATATATATATATATATATATATCCACCCTCTATCAACAAACAAAACAAAAAAAACGAAGAAGAATCCATACAACAAACTCCATGGCCTAGTGCACAGAAGCCGGCTATAAAACAAAGTGCACTGCCGTGCTCTATCAGTCGACAGTCAGCTGTATCAGTGTTCGATCCAGTACGAACGTTTTGAATTAACCCGGCGCCCGCTTTCGGCTGTTTCGTTGTCGCAGTTTTATTTTTTTCTCCAAATAATCATGGCTACTTATGCTGCATACAGACATATCGAACTCGATAAAGTTGGATATGGGAAGAAAAGGTGAGTTTTATTAAAGCTGTATAGAAGAATTTTAGTTGACCTCACTTGTTGTAACGATCGGTTTCCAGAAGGGATGTTCGTCTCCTGTCTCTCTTTAGCTTGCTCTAGTTTTTGGGACATTTGTAGTATGTATAATTGTTGTTTTTATTGGAAAATATTTATTAATGTTTCATGAGTACCCAAATTTTTGTAAAATTTAAATTTCCTTCAATTTTTATATAAAAAAATAAGAAAATTTGGAAAAAATGTTTATGTATTTTAAACAATTTTCGAAAATTTGTGAATTTTACAGTGAAAAGCTAGTATTGGGGGGGCAATTATTGAGAAACCAGGCACTATAGTGTAACTTTTCCAGCGTAAGGTTTAGGAAAACATGTCAAGAAGATAAATAAATTACTGAAAATAATAAAAATATATGAAAATCCAAGAGTGGTACAGAGAGTGCTAAGAGGAGCTAAATATTTTGAAACAAAAATCGTATTGGGGTGGCAATTTTTACGGTGCTTTACAAGCTAAGGGAAATACGACCCTGAGGTGTAATTTTTCCAGGGTAAAGTATAGGAAACTATGTATAGAAGATAAAGAAGTTCCAAAATATGAAATTGGTTAAAAAGAATAGTTGGGAAGAGAGTTGAGACGAGTTATTGAAAATAATAATAATATCTGAAAATTCAAAATTGGTATAGAGAGTACTTTTTAAAACAAAAATCATTTTCCTTGAATTCCAGACGATTTTATTGAATCAATATTTCTGTCTATAGATACACGAACCTCTCTAAAACTATGAAATATTTCATATTTATTCAAATAAATCCTGATAATTTTCGAAATTTTCTTTGATTATATCATGTTATCACGTCAAAATTTCCTTGTAAATCTATAAAAATCCGAGTTTACTTTCTAACACTCACGAAGTTTTAGGGTTTCATTCCTTTGCAATTCATGGTTTCTATAATCAGGCTATTGCCTTCAAATAAATCAATACATATACGATTACCTGATTAATGAATGAATACATTAGTTACTTATAGGGATAGGATGGATAAATGACCCTTTTAATTATTTTTATATTTTAAAAACAACAAAGATAACTATAGATTCTTTGAAAATAATAGCAGAGTATTAAAAAATTATATTTTACAATAAAAATCAAAATAATTTAGCATAAAAACAAAATATTTCAGAGTGGATGAAGGACCCTTTACTTATTTATATTTTAAATACAACAAAGACTTAAAAAATAAATAGTAGATTGTTTGTCTGACCTCTAAAGTTTACCGACTTCTAACTGTAATTTCTTACATTAATTATCTTATAATGTTTATTTCGTTCAGATACCTACACGAGACTGTCTAATTGCAACAATTTTTTTATGCATTCATTCACAAGAATGGAATTTTATTACCATATTAAGAGACTATTTTCATAGATAAATTTACAAAAAAAAAGTAGAACGTATCGCGGGACACACGGTATAGAAACTTTAGTTCCTTTTAAGCAATAAATCAATTGAATCAATAAATAAATACACATATGTTAATATAAGAATTTATTTCACTCTGGATGAAACTTCATTTAACAAAAATATACAGTAGTATTAATTATAAACACGTAACAACGTAACGTAACGGTCAGATCTTTTGCGTCGCGACCTCTCTTGCTCCATGTAACGTAACGGTCAGACCTACCTAACGTAGTGACCGTTCAACTAAGAAGTTTCGAAGCTTTTGTGCCTTATCAGTACAAGGTATATGTTATCCGTTTGACAGCTCTAAGAATCCATAAAGCGACACTTGAAATATCTGTTACTGCAAGACATGTATTGCTTGTGATCATTCCTACCAAGAAGTGGGTCTCTAGCAAGCCTGGGAAGTAGTTGTTTTTTCTTAGTTAAAAAGATTTGCATATCAAATTAAATCCTATGGTCAGCAATATAAAAAAATGTATCGTCGAAGGACAATTTGGAGAAAAAATATAATGTAATTTTTATAGTATTTGAGAAACAGAAACTTAAATGAAGAAAATGATGTACGAAAGTAAATTTTTCATGATTTCTCCAGACCTTGTCCACACAAATTTCATTCAGTTCGGGTTTAGATTTACAGTTTTGTCATTAACCAAAATTATTACGGATTACATAACAGAATAATGTCCCTATTACATACAACAGACGTGCTCAATACAAAAACAAAAGCAACTGCAAAAACAATAGGCAATTTAAGTGCCTAACCTGTAAGTGCAACACCCGAAAATGTTTAACGATCTAAAAGTATAACGGTTCTGTTTTGAAAAAAAATAATTTATTGGATTTTCTTTGTAAATTTATATTGAATTGTGCTAGGCACGTATTATTGGAATAAAAAAAAACATCATTTCTACCGAATTTAATGCAAATATACTGACCTAGTTTAGTTCAAATCATGTTTGTATCTAGTACTTATTACAAGTATCTAACAAAAGATACTGAAATTAACAAATTTCGATCAAAAAGCTTTAGAAACGTAAATTAATTTTTTTTTATATTTCTTTATAAAAGTTACCATTATAGGTGCGACCTACTTTGCAAATAGTTCATTGTAGAGCCACTTATTGTAACCTTTATAATTGAAGGGCGATGCGAAATTAAGCACCTATAAAAAAAATCCTACCTAGAAAGGAAGTAACTTTTTTTTACAAAAACCTCTTTATTATATTGCTATTTATTTGATGAACACTTTTTTGTCGAAAGTGGTGCTCCAAATTTAATACAGTTGACAATTGGTGACGCGTGTAATGTTGAAATAACAATAAAGGAAAGTTTGTTTATTTTAAAAATGAATAAAGAAATATGATGTACTCAAAATTTACTTTTTACTCGTATATCAAACAACATAAAAATGTACACAATAGGAATAAATCAGAATTAACAAACATAGGACTGACACTCATAGGATAAACATACTAAAACTGACACCCAGGCAGCCCTTGCAGCTTTAAACAACATCCAGACTGGTAGAAGGATGCCAGAAAGAACTGAATGAACTAGCAGACCACATTAAAGTAAGACTAGTGTGGATGCCGGGACACGGAAATTAACAGCTGATAAACTCGCGAGAAGAGGTCCAGCAACAGCATATGTTGAACCAGAACCAGCTCTTGGTGCCACAAAGAAGGTAGTCCGAGGGCAAATACAAAAATGGGTACAAAGCCAACATAGACTTCAGTGGAGGAACACTCCAAAGCAGGTACACAGTAAAACCTTCATAGGTGACACATGTGTAAAACGGGCCGAAGAACTACTGAATATATCAGTAGGAATAAGATAAGAATTAGAGAGACAAACAATCTTCGGAGAAGCCAAAATGTGCCACCTGAAGTGTAAGGGGGGGATAACTGGATGGGTGGACTAAATGTGGGGGTAGAGTACGATATGCCAAAAAAAATAGAAGAAAAAATATTACATACTTCATACTTATGTAATTTGAGTTAGTCATAGCATTAGGATATTATAGGGCTTGGCACTTTGCCACCCTTCCTTTGACTTGGGGTAAAAATTAATATATCTGATGGTCGTCGCACTCAAAATTATGTACCTAGGGCTTAGGGTAGGAAACAGAAACACAGAAGGAAAGTTCTATATTTAGGTTTCGAAATTTATCCAAAAAATTCCTTATAAACACTGTCGAAATGGCTAATCTATATTTGGAACCATACCAAGATATCTCTAAAGACTCGTCACGTCATCTGATCAATAATTATTCTTTTATAAACGAAAGACATTTAAAAATACAGATCCAAAAATTTAATGAATACAATCACTTCTTTCATAGAAAATAAAATGAATTTAATACTTTTTTTTTGACCACTTCATAAATTCTAAACTATAACGCGAGTTCATTCAAGCGTGAATGTGAAATTTTTTTTTAGCGCCTTCTACTTTCTATGGGGAATGTCTGTTTAGATGTAAGATGATAGGTCACTACTTTTACTATTTTTTTTATATAGTTTGATAGAAATATTAATTGGTAATTTCATTTATATACTGTTATGTATTAAAATTGTAAAACAATGAACTTTAATGTTGAAAATTTCCGATGGCTATTAATTTAATAAGTATCAGAGACAGTTTTATTTGTACATCCTGTATATTATACATCTCGAGCTAAAGGAAATGTTCAAAGACGACAAACATCGTATTTCTACCACATATTCTACCCCTTTTTACTAATGCAACGCCTAAATATAGAAACCAGATGAACATACCCAATAAACAGATGAAAATAACAAAAATAATACCGTACGAAATGTATTTACCAGGCGAGAACTGTAATAATAAAAAATGTATGGTAATTTTACCCATTTATGTGGATTTCCGCTTGAAAGATACTTGGGGTTTTTCACAAGCTTTCAGAGTGTTTGGTTCCTGGCCCAAACACTCCTATAACAGTTCCTTCTATTGCTTTTGAGCCGTCTGTGTACCATTGAATGGCATTCTTCCCAAGTCTGGTAATGGTATTTGGATCCCATTCCTTCTTGTTGCTTAATTCCGTAACGAATTTCTTTGAAAAGTTTTTTCATCACACCGTCTTGTGGCATGTCCCAGATTGTATTTTTTTCAATGATTCCCTCTCTACTTAGTCTGTATCTTGTTCTTTCTGCAACGCTTTCACCACAATATGTAGAGGGTGAGGTTGAGAATCACTTCCATGGATGCCGTTGGGCATGTTCTCATTGCTCCTGTAATGCATATACAGGCCACTCTTTGAATTTTGGAGAGGTTTTCCCTCGTCGTCAGTTCTACTACTCCACGCAATAGCTCCATAAGCTAAACAAGATCCAAGGTAATTTGATGCACATGAACGTTTATTATCGCGTGTCTTTTAAAGTATATTTAGCCATCTGCGTTTCTTCTTCTATATCCATCAACTTAAACTTCTAATCTTTACGTGTATACTTTCTTTCTTTCTTTCCCTTATCCTTATGCCTTCTCAGGCGTCGGATTGGAGTTCTACCTGAACCCATGTTTTCCATTATTTTCTGTGCCTGGCTAATGCCTTCATCTCTCCTAATTACTTTCCTTTTTTTCTTTCCAATTTCTTCAATCTGGTCTATCCATTTCCTCCTGGGTCTTCCTCTTTGTCTTTTTCTTGATATTCCCATTTCCATATTACTTTTCTCGCTTTTCTCTTTTTAATATTTGATATTATTGGGTCTTGGGAATGCCAAGCAAAAGACCTGTGAAACAAATTTATGAAGCGAAAACACAAAACAAGAGAAGAAGAGGAAGACCTGAAAAAACCTGGAACGACATGATAGGAAAGATTCTACAAGAATGAAATAAACAATGGAAAGAAGCAAAGACCCTGACTAGAGACAGAAAAGAATGGAAAAAGTTCATGAAGCAAAAATAAAATGATAACCCGACACCCTGAGGGTAAAAGGGCTCAAGATTATATATATATTATTGGGTCTTGATTAGTTATACTTTTGATTTCTTCGTTCCTTACTTTGTCCAATTTCGTTTTACCTGCTATTCTCCTTAAATATTTCATTTACATTTCATTTATTTTTGTTTCATGCTCTTTCTGCAGTACCCAGTTCTCACTTGCACAAGTTGGTACTGTAATTTTGTTGTATATTTCTATCTTTGTATTCATATCAATGTATTTATGGCTTAGTAATGTTCGATCTTTACTTGTATACAAACATGCAATAAACTGCGAATTTTTTTAAAGGGCATCTACCAAATTCGACCTTGCACAATTATGCTTTTTATATTTTTTTTGTTTCCCTACGTCCTCACGTTTAAGTTCACATAACGAAAATTTTATTAGAAATATGAAAGCTCCGCAACATGTAGGTAGCCAAGCGGTCCAAGCGGATTTTGGTTCACGTACTACTCTATAAGCTTCGTCAGTACTGAACTGGGAGACCGACGAGCGTTGTATCAACAATGGAACGGCACGCGACTACCGAAGCAGAGAGACAATGTCAGTCATAGAAGGATAGAAAAGCGAGAGATGGATTTTTATCCGATATTTTAGTGGTAGCAACCGAATTTCAATAAGGAATTGTACGGTCATAAGTAATTTGAGGATTCTGAGATTTTTATATAGTATTCATAAAGCTTCAAATTAGACTTCTTATCAATTAGTTTTTCCATTTAATTTATATTTAATTCTTTGCAAGGGCTCAAACTTTGCTTAATATGTGTAATTATCTCATGATTCGTATTTTTTTTAACAAAATTTGGTTATCATTTCAAAGTTTTTATTCGTTGAGAACTCTAAGACCGGATATAAAGACCACCAGACCAGACCACTATCTTGTTTGATAAAATTTAAAAGAATTACATTATTTAGTCATAAACATGAAATAAAAATTAACATAAGAATGCTTTAAATATAAAACAAAGATCTGTTGTTGTTTTGTTATCGTTTAGAACGATCCCATCTCGCCTACATCGTTTTATTTGAACATCACGAAGTAAACTAAAACTTTCTCCGGAAAAAAATGATCACGTATTTTATTATTTATTATAAAATGTTACCGATACTGATTAGATTCGGTAAGAAATTGTTTAAAAATAGATTTTTCATTGGCATTGATTTGTTTATGTACGTACAGAGAGTTCAATGTCATTTTTACGTGTAGTAATTACGTTTTTCATTCATTTATAGATTAGAATTTTCTTTTATTAGCTAGATGCGGTCGCTCGGTTGAAATTATCGTTGTTTTTTTTTTACAAAACCGCTGCAAGAGAAGTATTTAGTTCAATCACTCTGCTCCGCACTCTTTAGTGGCTCTACCCATCAACCTTCCGGTCGAAAGAAAAATATAAATATTGTGTTCCTTTTTTTTATAAAGCTGATTGTCTTTTTATAAAACCGCTTAGTTCAGTCACTCTGTTCCACACTCCGCAGTGCTGTCGAAAAATCGGTACCCATTTACATATATTTTTTTATTCTACTATTAGGAAGAGCACATCATTTTGAGGCTATGTGCAAAAAATTAGACGTCAGCGACACTCCTAAGTCGCCTAAAAAAAATTATAAACATTAAACAGCGCTCTTCTCCGAATTTCAGGCGTGACGTCATCGCATATGAAATCTCTCGTTCAGAGAGCGGATGTCGCTCGGTTTTCGGTTAGATGACTACTTTAAACAGTGTTATGTTTGTGAAATAAGAACGTTTAGAAATAATTTAAACTATTCGACACAATGGACCAGAACCAGAGTAAAAAGAAGCTATAAATATTGTGCGGTCCCAGAATGTAAAAGTACTACGATTAAAACATCTAACAAAACATTTACACATAGATTCAAAAGTTTTGCATCACCTTCTTCGGATGCGAAGGAATTTTTATGCGCTAACAATTTTTTTGTTGGCTTGTTTATCAATGTTTACCATTTCAATATGTTTCGTATTTTTTGCAATATACAGATGTTCACAGTTTTTTTTGTAAGATAACATTTTTAGTGCGATCATTTTAACATTCAAGGCATTTGATTTTTACGATTTTAAGTGCAAACATGAATCGTCAAGTCATAAGTGAGATTGACCGTGCAAGAATAGTGACTTTAGTTGAAGAAGGTCATTCTCAAAGGTTCGTGGCAAACAGAATTGGCGTTTGGCAAAGTGATGTGTCTCGTGTATGGAACCGATATCTCCAGACCAATTCTCTTCGTGATAGACCTAGAAGCGGCAGAAGGCGTGCTACTAATCAGCGGCAGAGTCGCTATATCCACTTAACTATCCGAAGAAACCCGACCATGGCAATACCAGCACCCCAAAGAGATATGAGACATGCGTTGGGAGTTCAAGTATCGATCTCGACATTACGAAGACGAATACTTGCGACAGGTTTGACCAATAAGAGTACCCAGACTCTAACCTGGGCACAGAGTTCGCCGACTACAGTGGGCTCAAGAACACGCGGCCTTGCCTGAAGAATTTTGGAATTCGGTGTTTTTTTCCGACGAGACAAGGATTTGTTTGGTACAAGATAGCCATTGAATACGTGTGTGGCGGGATCCAACGAGAGTTGCTCAGCTTGCCCATGCTCGCCCCGTGCCGCCCTTCAGAGGAGGAAGTGCTATGTTTTGGGCTGGTATCATGTTAAATGATCGCACAGAATTAATTCATGTGGAGGGAACGATGACTGGTGATAGGTATCTCAGAGAGATTCTACATCCTCACGTGAGACTATGGCGCGCAGCTGTTGGAAATTCCTTCGTTTTTATGGACGATAACGCCCGACCTCATCGGACCAGAGCTGTAAATGAGTATTTTGAAACTGAAGGGATCAATCGTTTGAACTGGCCTGTCCTATCTCCTGACATAAATCCCATAGAACATGCTTGGGACATGCTTGCCAGGGCAGTGGCAGCACGCAGAAATCCACCCAGGAGTGTACAAGAGCTTGTTCATGCGGCCCAAGAAGAATGGCGAAATATTCCTCAACAGAATATCAATAATTTGGTAAACAGCATGGGCAGGCGACTTCAAGCTTGCATAAATTCTAGAGGTGGAATAATCATATGCAAGTCCACTTCTGGAAGATTTAATGAGTCTGCTTATTTAAAATTAGGTCCACACATTTTATTTTATTCACATAAAATTTTGCGAGTAATTCAAAATAAATAGATTCTACGCGAGGCGCGTTACAGTCAGAAGCGTAATGTTTGTGCACATTAGCTTTCATATGCGGTGACGTCACAGTCATAGTCTTCGCCACGCTACGGTATGCTTGTTTATTTGGTTGTATTAGGAGAACGACATATTCTATTGACATGAAATTTTCAGAATCATATTTTTATCCTTAGTACTTTGTTTTACGACAGTTAAAAATTTTTTTAAGATATTTTTATTTCTCAATGTCAAAGACAGTGTTGGTTTTTCCGCGTGGTCTCAGTTCTGTCCGTCATTGAAAGAGAAAACCGCGAGAAAAGATTAAAAAAACAGCAATTCTATAATTATTTTACTCGGAAAAAGAACCTCACTGCTTTTAGTCGCTGCTAATGTTTTAGATCGAAAAAAAAATTACAACAATTTACAATTCTCAAGTTCGTCATGACCGCTGAGTTCACAAGATTATTACTATTATTATTATTACGATTTCTTTGGAATCCGTAACGCAAACCCGTCGCGTCGTGTGATACTTTCCAAGTTCTTATCTTATAAACTTTTTATGATAATTCTTGAAATTACTTGACGACTGCAGCAGCTACGATGACTCTCTGAAAACTAACCGTATAAGAATCGTTTCCAACTTTATTACATGTTACTCGAGAAACACTTTGTACATAACGGGCTTCAAATTACAAAATTATATCGCCCGTAAAAGTTTTTTAGAAAATACCATACGGGAAATAGAGCGCAGACACAACAAACAACTACACGAAATGTATAAAAAAGCCTATTTTTAATTATTATTTTAATTAATATCCGAATAAATTGTTCTAGATGTGTTATTTTTGCATTCTTTGGAAAACCTTTCAAGTTTCTCACTGTTTTATGATTAATTTTTCGTTATTCAATTCAGAAAATTCAAAAAAATCGCCTCTTAAATCAAGAAACTGACATCTTTCATCTTTCATATGTCTGAGTCCTTGTAAGTTCCCACAGAAGCAGAGTATGTGAGCCCATCCTGAGCAGATGCTTCCTCAGGGTAGAGTGTCCAGTCACTGTCTTTAAATTTATCATTCCTAGTTTCTACAGCCTGGACGAAAGTCCTTGTCTAACGTATTCAGTAGACTCTTAGCAGGGAGGTGTCCTTGTTTTAGCCTTCATTTCAGTTTCTGGACCTGTAAAGGCTCCTTTAGAGCCTTCTTTAGTTACCTGGTCTGCCATTTCATTCCTCACGTACCGGAATCCATATTAGACACACTTTGTTGTCTCTTGCCAGCATGTTAAAGGGTTCTTTACAGTTTTTTACCAGTTTAGACCTAGTTGTTGTGCTGATAGCATCTACCAAATTCGACCTTGCACAATTATGCTTTGTATATTTTTTTGTTTCCCTACGTCCTCACGTTTAAGTTCACATAACGAAAATTTTATTAGAAATATGAAAGCTCCGCAACATGTAGGTAGCCAAGCGGTCCAAGCGAATTTTGGTTCACGTACTACTCTATAAGCTTCTTTAGTACTGAACTGGGAGACCGGCGAGCATTGTATCAACAATGGAATGGCACGCGACTACCGAAGCAGAGAGACAATGTCAGTCATAGAAGGATAGAAAAGCGAGAGATGGATTTTTATCCGATATTTTAGTGGTAGCAACCGAATTTCAATAAGGAATTGTACGGTCATAAGTAATTTGAGGATTCTGAGATTTTTATATAGTATTCATAAAGCTTCAAATTAGACTTCTTATCAATTAGTTTTTCCATTTAATCCATATTTATTTCTTTACAAGGGCTCAAACTTTGCTTAATACGTGTAATTACCTCATGATTCGTATTTTTTTCAACAAAATTTGGTTAGCATTTCAAAGTTTTTATTCGATGAAAACTCTAAGTTCAACATTAATCTACATGATATATTTTTTTCTTAATTTTCAATACATCCATTACCTCAAAATTCTTTGCCAAAAATATTTCGATATTTTGTCAAATCACTGCCGATAGATTCCCCCAGTTGTGTGTTACGTGCTACGCTCAGTCTTCTGGGTCTTTACATATCAACATTAATATTCTGTTCAGTTATTTATTAGCATTATTATTCAGGTGATTGAAGTGCGTGTCCGCTCTCAAAAGAAAAATTAAAAAAAAAAGATATCGACATACTTTTTATAATAATGCTTGTTATAATAACCGAGTCAAGTATCATACAAACTTTTGTAACATTTATACATGTGATGGATCGTAATTAAATCCTCAACTTGTTAACATTGTTAATTGAGAGTTGTTTCTTTTTAACAACTATTAAATGTTTATTTGCTTTTCTTAAAAAATTTCTCAGATAACCCTATATATTAAAATGAAATGTACAAAACGCGATAGTGAGTAATAAAAACACGTACACATTAGCCTAGATTTACAGGACTCACATAATGTAGGAAAAGGTCGTTCCCATAGTCGTGTGAAAGATCGTGAACCCAACTGCGTAAGACTAAGACTGAACATATATACATATACGTACCAATATGTAAATGATTAAAAAAAACCGAATGGATTTTCGAATTCAATTGGCCAAATAACTCACGATTCATCATTAACAGGCTTCTTCCATAGTAATTATGTCATTAATTGAATTTACGTATCAATAGAGATTATAAATCCAGCATCTTCTATTTTTGGAATGCATGGGAAAGTTTTAGATGCAAATGCGAATTTCTTTTAGAAAACATCATAACAAATATACATTTCAACCGATTTTGTTTTAATTTTTGGAACTTTAGTTCTTTACGTCAGGTTATGTTTGAGCGACCGGGGGTCGCGACGCAAAATATCTGACAGTTATGTTACGTTGCTTCGTTATGTGCCTTGCTTGCGTGTGCTCTTTCCTGAGTCTCTCCCTCGTTTACGAAGCAGCTATTCATATGCTTCGGCCGCGAATCGAACCCGGTCCGCCCGCGTGGAAGGCGAGCATTCTATAACTGAACCACCGATGCTACATTGAAATTCTATGCAAAGCTGGTTCCAAACAAAATGGGTCACACTATATATTTTTAGGGCAATATGTTCCCTGTCGTTCTACAATGATAGCAATCTGGCCTAAAACGTCACGAAAGGAATTCTGTATCGCACAAACATCTGGCTGAAGTGAATTTTAAACAGTTTCTACCGTAATACGAACGTTATTTATTGATATAATAATATATAGAAAAGTAGGTAAGAATCAAACATTACACCAAAATACGTCTGCTAGTAATTTGCCCATCACTTATGTTCTCTTAAGATATCTTCACTACATATAGCACCTTGTCATCTGTCTATTTATCTTAATGCTTTTAACTAGCTGACTAATTAGATACATTGAAATTTCACTTGAAAAGAAAATTATCAAGATAGTGGTCAGTTAATTGATGACTATACACGAAAGTATTTATAATTATCTAGTCACAGATAACAGTTGGTTGAATTTTTATAAAATCTCCATGCTGGCTGTTTGTTTTTATTTACCATGTTTATACGTGGCATCAGTAGCGCAGAGAAATTCTGTATATTTTTATTACTATTTATAACAAACTTGAATCTATTGTACGTAAAAGTCTTGTTAAGGATAATAAAAGACATTATACTAACAAGTTAAATGTTTTTACAAAATAACAAATAGAAAAACCTCCAACGTTTCTGCCATTTTACATAAACCAACATGATGAAACAATAAATGAATTTTCTTAGGGCCGTAAAACGGATAAATAGAATGGAATGAACACTCCTTTGGTACTAGCTAAATAAAATAATACTGGATGCACCAGCATGCGTGTGGGCTGTAAAATAAATTCCGTTCGTATCCCATTATGATCACGAGAGATTTATTGGGTTATTATTATTAAGAATGGGATGGTTTGAAGATCTCTGGGAGTGACTAAAATTATTTCCTACTTTCTTATTTATTAAAAATATGTAAAAAATTACTGTTATTTCAATTTAATAGATACATAATTTTGGTAAAATATCTTTATGTACTTATATACAATAATTTACTACTCCATTCAATCATTATAATTGCGAATTATGTAATTTATTATTGTATTTTTAAGGAAGTAACAAAGATATTAAACAATTTCTCTTTTTGGTACAGAGAAATTAAGCAAAAACAAATTTAATACCTTTATTTTCTTTAAAAATTCTTATATTCTAAAAATCTGCGTGGCATTTAAGTTAAAAATCTTGTGTTTGTGCATTTAATTTGATTTAAATAAACAATCAGCTTTTGTTATAAATAACGTCGTGAAAATTACCTATCCATAAGAAATGTAGATTTTAATAATCTCATCATCAATAATCAAAATTTATTTCGTTTGTCACTTTCTCTATTCAAATATTTATAAAGATAAACTTATTTATGTGTTTTTCACAAATAGAAAATTGATGCTTATCAAAACATTATTATCCGTGATTTGAACAAACAGAAAGTACAAATTTTATAGCTCATTCATAGTCAAAAAAACGATACACACAGACAACACCGTAAAGTTGAACGTAAACCCACTGACTTGAAACTTACTTCAGATTCGAAACTGATACCTATGAGATGTAATCACTGTCCGTGGTTTCGCAGATATCACAATTCCTACTTTATGATCACGGAATTCCGTGTTAAATCACTCATCTATAACAATAAATTCTTCTTTTGTTGTTTATACGATCTAATATTTAATACATATACATGGTGGATCAATCTTACGACAAACTTCAGTATATGGGTTATTTCAAGAGATATCAAAAAATGTTATTAACATAAATAGTAGATGTGATGAAGGTCTAAATTTTGATATTATATCGAACTATACAGAGTGCTGCATAACTCCGTTACAAACCAAACATATGGTTTTTCAAATGGGAATCCCTGTATATTATACCGAATTCAGAATGACAGGTTCGAGTTTCCGTTCACCCTGTATACAAGAAAGTATATAATTGAAATTTAATAGGATACCGAGATATTGCATCATGTTACGAAACTCTGTTTAACAAAATACATTTTTTTTCTTCAACGTACAACAAGGTTTATACAGAGCGTTGATTTACCTACGATTTTCACATAAACGTGTCCATATCTTTTGAAGGACTCTGTATAACGTGGCAAAACCTCATATCAAAAGCTTCAAAAAAATGTAGCCAATCCGAATTCGGTATAATATACGGGAATTCCCATTTGAAAAATCATGTTTGGTTTGTAACGGAGTTAAGCAGCACTCTGTATATTTCGTTATAATTTCAAAATATGGACCTTCAACATATCTACTATTTTTGTCAATAACATTTTTTGATATCTCTTAAAATAACCCATATGACGAAGCTTGTTGTAAGGTTGGTACACCCTGTATACAGGGACTGCTCTAAGGTAGTAGAAATTTAAAAATTCCGCGACCCACTTGGGTACACTTTGCAATTAAATATTTTGATAACCATCAATTTTAATCTATAAACCACTAGGTTCAGTCTAAAATTGTAAGTGAAAGTTTAATTTGAAGCACGTTTTTTTTTCTTCTTTACTTTTATTAAGGAATAATTCGATTTGATGGATTAATTATTTATTCGATAAGTATATATTTATGGTTATTATATCTTCACGTTTTGTACCATATTCACGAATATTATAGCAAATTAAAAACAATGATTTTAATTATAGTTTTACCTTTCTAACTGTAAAGTAGGAAGGGTGAGTGTAGGCTCACACTTAGGCCACATGTGACCCATTGTACATCTTCACGAGGATGTTCTTATTTTGATTGAATATCTTTTTATACATAATTTAGCTCATTTTTATAGAAATTTTATGACTCCACGTCCGGCAAAAGAAATTTCAATTTCAATAAAATGCTCGTAAATCATTTACTCTTATTTTTTTGCAACGTGTGGCTGCCTCTGGCACGGTTCGAATTGCTAAAGTGTGCCGGATCATTTTTCACGTTCTGGTTCTCGTATCCGAATAATTTACACAACTTAATTGGTATGTTGACAACTCATAATCAAATGCCTGCCTGCCTAATATAAAATACGATAGTTTTAATTTGATCGTAGTGAACTTTGATGACTTAAACAGTTTACCGGAGGCGAAAATGAATTTTTAAAAAGTAAAAGAGATTAGTTTCTAGAAATATTAAAATATTTCTTAGCCACTAACTATGGTACATCCAATTTTAAGGCAGGTGTTTTGCGGCTTAGAATGTGTAGCAAAAAATAACGAATCCAAGAAACTAATTACCAAATGGAAAGGAAGTAATTTTCTCATTGCCCAAGTATCTAATATAACGCCAAACCGCACCGTGTAATGTAAGAAAGAAATGCCAATGAAATTTGTACTATTTCTTAGCGGTGTTTATTGTTAGTCTACCCAGTAAAGTCAAAAATAATTTCATGGTTAGGTAATTTATAATTATATTCAGATAATTAACATTACTTGTTTTTTTTTTTCTCAGCTATGCCAATCGTTAAATGCGGATATACGCGTTTTTCTATCATTATTTATTGTGCTTTCATCATATTAGCACAATTTTCTAACCATTCAGATTTCAGAAGAGACTCGCTCTTAGCTTACCTCACTATTAGATGGTGCATTTGGGCTATAAACAAATATAGGTACAGTACAGAGCGAGTAAATAGATATGTACAGTGTGGAATAAAATTCTTTGTCATTATTTTAGAAAATTATAAAAAATACCGAGACACGTCAACTTTTGAATTGAGTTGTGCGTTATGTCAACATAAATTTAAATGTACAGGGTGATTCACGCAAGTATGCCATAATCGGTGTTGGTTTTTTTTAATGAAACACCCAAACTAAATAATGTATGGTCAATTATGAATTATACAGGGTGAAATTTTTAATTTCACAGTTATTAAACACATACATAAGATACCTGATGTATTTGATTTTAATACATTGAAATAAATTCTCAAAATGTTCTCCACCTAGTTGTTGGCAATAGCACAGTGTCCTATAGAACTCCTTGTAATGTATGTATCCTACTATGGATACTTGGTGCATTAGAAGTGTGGAAGGGCCTCTGACTAGGTGGTGTTGCCGGTCACTTGGTGTGTCATCTCACAGGAATAAAACAACTACTGGAATCACTGGGACATGTTCTCTTTATTACCTTACTTTACTATGATACATTAACTCACTTATTACTAGTACTAATTAGGATATTAATTAAAAGGATTACGATGAATAGAATACATGAATCAATATGAATTGAATTGAATTGATATGAATATGAATATGAATGTCTTTAGAATATGAATGCTAAAACACTTTCGTTTAACATATTTATACGACGAGTCAAGTCATGCTTAACTTTGTTTAAAGTTTGAGGTGAAATATTCCGTATTTCTGTAGTTATCCTGTCTTTGAGGTCTACAATGCTAGTTGGTTGTGTTGCATATACTCCGTTCTTGAGATAACCCAACAGAAAAAATCTAACGGCGTAAGGTCTGGCGATCTAGACGGCCACTCAATAGTACCTCTTCGTCCGATCCATTTATTGGGGAAGATTTCATCTAAATAAGTTCTTACCATTAAATCATATTGGGGTGTTGCCCCGTCTTGCAGGAACCAAACATTTTCATTCGGTAAGCTAGGATCTATTGCGTTGGGATATAAGTTTGCCAACGCAGGAATAACTTCATTTCTAAGCATATTTAAATATTTTTCAGCTGTCAAATTTCCATCTATAAATATAGGACCAAAATATCTATGATACCGGCCCAAACGTTCACCTTTTGAGGGTACTGAGTATGTGTCTCACGCATCCAATTAGGATTCTCTGCTGACCAAAATCTACAGTTCTGTCGGTTTACCTCTCCATTCAAAGTGAATGTTGATTCGTCAGAAAAAAAAATGGTACCAAGAGCTATCTCATTTCTGTACAACTTATTCATCAATCTTTCGCAGAAATCCATTCTACGATCTGGATCGTCTTCTGTTAACTCCTGCGCAAAAGTTAATTTGTAGGGATGAAGTTTTTCTTTATGAAGACATCTTAGAACAGATGTATGACTAACATTATTTTCACGGGCAATTTGACGTGTACTTGAAGTTGGATTCTCTTCGACACTTAACAAAATATCCACTTTCACATCATCTTCAACGAAGTGTGGTTTTCTTTTCAACGGTTTGACATGTCCAGGTTCTCTGAATTGTGCATGAATTTTAGACACAGTACTTTGTGAAATATTAGGCAATCCGGGATACAGGGTAATCCATATGTCGCGACTCCTTTCAGAATTGTTATTTCCAATCGCACTGTCTTTTCGAAACTTGAACATTTTATTAAATCTTAAAACTATCTAAAGAGTAGATCAAAAATCTGGTAATAAAAGTTCTTTTATAGAATCCTTCTCTGTGCCGTACCGTCATTCTATTTCATTATAAATATAGACAGTCTGAGAATAGTGAATGTGGGGGTGGGTGGCGGCGAATAGCGTGTCGAGCTAGACTGTGCCAACCTTAGGTCAAAAACCCCTTTCTTGAACGCAATCAATGCAATCGTTCAAGGGCGCATACAACGGGATTTTTAATCGAAAAAAAAGATTCTAAAAATAATTGAGAACATTTATTTCGTTGCCTAAAACACATAACCTTTTACAGTAAACTTCTCGCTAATGAATTCTAAATTTTCCCATTGAAATCTTTTCTTTGTCGGCGAAGGATTTCAAGCGAAGTATTTACATGATCAAATCGTAATGACACCTCTTCCTTAGACCAGTAGTAATTAACGCAATAATTAGACTCAAATGAATTAAAAAGCACACACAATAATGGACTACAAATTAACTTTCGCATTTTGTATGTTATCTTGAACAGGCCTATTAGATTCGTATGAATATAATAGATTCTGTTAAACTGAGAAACATAGCATGCAAATGTTACAGAAAGTTCAATAGACCTAGATAAACCAGTTTTCCTTCCAGTGGAAAGTCGCCACTATTTTCACTTATTGAAATTCTAAGAAGGCTGTGTACATCAGTGTGTTGTATGTCCATTCTCATGATTTTCTTTAAATACTTTTATTTATACAAGGCATAACATACAAATTGTATAATTGTTAACGAACAATTATTCTTCTTTCTCTTTCAAGTAGTTTTGCTCTTAATAACTCGAACCTGTCATTCTCTTTCTTCTTTCAAATGGAACACCCTGTATTTTATAGCAAGAATAGAATCTTCGATTATGTAACTTTAATTTTTGTCGAGCATTCCCTATACCCAAAGTTTATAAAAACACAGTTATTTTGTAATATTTATTGTAAAATATAACTACTGACCTATTATGTGAAAGCATTAAACGTTGTATGTAACAAAACATCCTAATTAATAATAAATTTCAATGAACAATTTATTCTAAGCAAAACTAGCCACAAAAAGTATAATCCCAACCGTAATATTGAACTAAAGGTTCAAAATGTTCACCGTTAACATCAATGCAATGCTGCAGAATAGTTCAAATGATTGACTAACATTTCTCAGCATATCAACGTTAGCAGATCGAAATGCCGCACTAATTATCTCTTTCATGTCATCTCTAATAGCCGGGGGATTTTATAAACTTATTCCTCACAAGACCCGAAAAAAATAAATATACTTTTGTTAAATCTGGCTAATCAGTTGGGCCTCCTCTTACAGCATTGCATTGATGTTAACAGTGAACCTTCAGCTTAATATTACGGTTAGGATTATACTTTTGGTAGCTAGTTTTGTTTAGAATGAATTATTCATTAAAATTTATCATTAATTAGGATTTTTTGTTACATACAACGTTTATTGCTTTCACATAATAGGTCAATAATTATAGTTTACAATAAATATTACCAGATAACTCTGTTTTTATAAACTTTGGGTATAGGGAAATCTTCAAAAAAATGTAACCAATCCGAATTCGGTATAATATACAAGGGTTCCCATTTGAAAAATCATATGTTTGGTTTGTAACTGAGTTATGCAGCACTCTGTATAGTTCGATATAATTTCAAAATATAGACCTTCAACACATTTACTATTTTTGTTGATAATATTTTTTGATATCTCTTAAAATAACCCATATAACGAAGTTTGTCGTAAGATTGGTACACCCTGTATGTATATATTTATCTTATTTTTATTAACATTAAATCGAAATTTTCCCAGTATGATCAGGATTAAGTATTTTGAAAGGATTAAGAATTTTGAAAGTTTTTCACTCTAAATTCCCAAACACTCTGTATTCAGGGCATTTCAATAATAATTTACATCCCAAGAGACATTTGAATGGTAATCCAACAAATATTATTATTATCTAAATGCTTCTTTTATTGCAGTAAACTTAATAGAAATCTACCGGTTTATTTTTAACTGCTAATTAATCCAATTTAACGACATTGTCTTTCCATTTTCATTAATTAAATTTCACGCCTTATAAACACCCGATTTCGATAATAGATCCAACAATTTTCTCTTCAAATCCATTTTAACACAATTACCCACATCATCGTAAAATTAAATAACCCCTTCCAACGATCTAACCTTGTACGCTTATGGACTTGCACCAATTAATCTTACCATATTTTTTTTCTCATTCTAAAATAGTCAAGACGATCCGCAAACTCAAACCGAGGTGCGTGTGTCTGCTGGGGTTAAATGTTCAGTGCTGTGTGTAAAAAATTTAAAAAAGGATTTTTTTATAAAAATGTTCGTCAAGCCACTTCACTATAATACTCGTGAGTGGTATGATCTGTATCGAACTAAATAGTAAGATCGGTTTCTAATAGCCTGACAAACTTATTAGCTAATTTCTCTCAATTAGGAAAAACTTGGGATCTTCAATATACACTGTGGGCCGAAATAAAGGTGTGCACTGTTATATAAGTCCGACCCTGTACATTATTTTTGCTTCAAAATTTACAGTCATGTGAAGGACATGTTATGTTATTAGCCCTGCAAAAACAAAATAAATCGCCCAAAAAACAAAAAAAATATTCTTTTTTGAAAAATGTGCTCCTTTATTTCGGCCCAAAGTGTAATATAAAGGGAGTAGGCAGTATAAAATAGATTATTTTAAATAAAGATAACCTTCTTTAAAAAAAAACATAGGCGTATCTCCCGGCTTCCTGTCTCCTACATTATAATTATTCCGGATGAAGAATCAAAGTACGATTTTTATAATATTTTAGTACCTACTCCTTTGAAGATTTTGCTAATTTAAAATTTATAGCTAACATCCTGAATAATTTTAACGGGTCGTAGTTTATAGACTTTTACGAAAGTTTGCTATGTACTAACTGTATACCTAAACGGAAACAAGTTTACTACAAAATGAAATTAGGTTGATCATTCCACGTAATTTAAAAACGTATAATGATGACAACAGAAGGAATAAACAGCAACATCTATCAACTTTATTACAGTTAGAAATAATTAATAATAATTATCTACTATTGTTACCCAAGATATCAATGTCGATATTATTGATTGATGATAGCTAAGAATTGATACTCTTCCTATTATCACTTTATAATGGGTCTAAAGAAACATATTCAATGATTTCTCTTCCAAATTACCATTAATTCTAATGGATCAGCAACCTTTCAATTTAAATATATTGCAACCTACTGTCTTTAATCAATTATTAGATTAAACTTGCCAATATTCTGGTCAGATAAAACGAATGACTGTTATTATTACGTGCCCGTTAGACAGTAACATAAATGCAGTAACACTTAGCGCGCATATTCTTTTGTTAGATTGAAACTGATATGTATATGTACGAGGTTTTAACAATAATTCAATTATTTTTAATGAATAATCAGTTTTATTTGATACTGTAAATATCTATGGTGATGATTTTTAATTGCCTATCGTACATTAATGGATGTACAAATGACTTTACCACTTTCGCGTACATGACAGTACATGTACATGACAGTACATGACGAGTGTTTTGAGGCATAGCAATTTACTCGGGAACCGGCTAGGTAGTGTGGGACTCAGGCTGCCTAATATTCACTAAAAACCCACCTCTTTCCTAGCCTAGCTGTGTACTAGCTCCTAGCTGCTCGTTCCTCTATTTCCTTCTGTCTCAGGATATCGATAATTAGTGTGTGTCCTTTTTCCCAATTCACATCTTTTGTCATCATCCAGTTGAGGTGTTCTGTGGGATTTATATCAGATATTCCAGTCGCCAGTGCTGTCCTATCATCTCTCCAGTTTCTTCCTGCCAGATTTCTGTACACCATTAGAGCCATTTTTGCCTTGTATGTAATCTCTTTTTCGTGTTTGTTCCACAGGAGCTTACTGTCTAGAGTTAAACCTAGATACTTGACTTCTTGTCTCCATTCAATCTCGTTCCCATCAAGTTTTATGGTTTTGAGGTTGAGTTTTCTGAGATGGTTTTAGTGGGGTTGATGCTAAGTCCCTCTTGCCTACACCAGCTATTTGTATATTTCAGACCCTTTTGTACAATATCACAAAGGGTGTTTTCGAATTTCCCCCTGGCTGTTATAACAATATCGTCGGCATATCCTTGGCAGGATATTCCGAGATCCGTCAAACCACACATGAATTCGTCAACCGTCAGACTCCACATTAATGGGGATGCTACTCCTCCCTGTGGTCACCCTCTGGTAGTGCAGATGGAGACAATGTCTTTGCTCGTCTTCGTCTCTGCTACTCTTGTGGCGAGCAGTTCCGACATCCATTTAGATGTTGTGCTATCTACACCTATTCTGTTCAATGCTCTTTTGACAGCCTCATGTGGAGTATTGTCAAAAGCTCCTTCTATGTCCAAAAATGCACATACTACAGTTTCTTGGTTGTCTAGAGCACCTCGGATATCCTCCGTCAGTTGTACCAGTGCAGTCTCCGTAGATCTGCCTGCCCGGTAAGCATGCTGACATGGGTGGAGAGGTAGTCTCTCTAGGATTTCCGTTCTAATATGGTTATCAATAGCCTTTTCCATCGTTTTGAGTACAAACGATGTTAGAGTAATTGGTCTAAAGGATTTGGGGTTTGTTGTGTCCCTTTTTCCAGTTTTTGGAATGAAGGTTACTATTGCTCTTCTCCATGCTTCAGGTATTTAACCCAGTTCTAAGCTGCTTCGACTAATTCTAACCAGATGCGGTAGAATTTCGTCTTGTCCTTTCTGGAGCAATGCTGGGAAAATTCCATCTGCTCCTGGTGCCTTGAAAGGTGAAAAGGTGTTCAGTGCCTGGGTTGTTGAGCATAAATGAATGAATAGTGAAAAGGAAACTTACTTTTTCCAAAGTTTTGAATTACGATAATCTCATTACACGTCTTTGGTGTGTATGTGTGTGTGTGTGTGGAAACCTTACGTAACAGCAATCATTTGTAATTTGCGAATGCCGGATGAGTAGGCATTAAGAATATTAAAAAGAGTGAGATTATTGCACTTATACGGTTATGTTTTATGTTCGTTCCCAACTGGTCAATGTCCTTTTAATAACAGCTTACTGCAATTAAATGGAAAAAAAAATAGATTTTGCTTCCCATCATTGTTGAACGTTTAAAATGAATTAATATTAAAATTACGTTACACTTTTGTTTTGTATTATTTTTGTAGAAAATTGCATCTTGAGAGATAGGTCGTTCACCTCGACGACCAAAATAATTATCTAAAAATATGAGATAATTATGTCTAGTTTTAACGTTTTTCTATTTCTTGATCTGAGGTTTATGAGTGTCGCCTTGCAACACGCATATAACGTATATAACTCTACAGGTTTCGCAAATTACAATATTTGCATCATCATACGAAACATTTATTGTGTAGTTGCGTAAAATAGCTTAAATGATAGTCATGAAAGTTTAATCATAGGTCAAGTACCACAACGACAAGAATTCTTCTTCCTAAATGTTTATTTCTTCAAGACGTTTATTATAAATGACATTAATAAGTTGATTAACATAATTTCCTGTAATTTTCTAAACGTCCTACGATTTTACTACATTTTCTTGATTAAATAAATTAGTTGAAACAATTTTTTTAAATACAGCATGTCCCTTAATTAAACGTGTGGCATCTCTTGAAACTTGGCATCATTGCCTATAAATAAAACTTACGCGACCGTACAAAATATGTTTAAATAAATCAAAATTGAAATACGAAAGCAAAAGAGACACTTTATTGACTGATATTTTCCTACTCCGAGACCGGAAATTTTTAAACACCGATATCCTCTTCTTTTTCCTGTCAAACCATCGGCGCATAACCTGCTTTGACCATCCCATATTTATTTTCACGGTTCTTGATTTAGGTTCTTACAAATATTACCCTTTCCTGCTATCATTTCCATTCTTATTTATTCATTTTTATATTTATTTGTTATTATTTAACATAAACTATATGTATCTGTGTCAAAATATGATGATTCTGCTCAACATGCCTTATGCAAATATTGCTAGTTTCCGAGATACGGGGTGTTCAAAGTTTAAATTTTGATTTTGATTTTCGTAATAATTTTTTTTGTGTTCACTGCAATTTCTCTTTGAAAATTGGCAATTTTACGTTTTTTTGAATCACAATTTGCACTCTAATATAACATTGCTAATAGAGGGCGCTAGTTATACTTGTTTGTGTTGATTAAATCAAAGTAAACTTTTTTTGGGCTAAACTTACAACTAAAATAATGAAAAATTATTAGAAATCTAAATAAAGAGGTCCATTTAAATTGGTTGGCAGTTCAAAAGGACCTATTAAATACCCACACCAAATGTTAACCTTAAACTCGTGCTGAAAATGTGTTTATCTAATTCCGCTATCAAATGTGACACTTTACGTCACTCCTTGACGTTAGGTAACGTCACATTTTTCATAACCTTCATATATCAGTTATGAAAAGTAGTTATGTAAAAACTTTACGTAACTGTTTATGTTTCAACATAGAGATACCACATGAGTTTCAAAGAATAATTTATTAATTAGGTAGGTACTGTCAAAACTGACAATTATTTCATTATTTAAACTGTACAATTAACCCATTATTTTAATTCAATAGTATTTTGAGATTTATAAACATTGAAAACATTATTCAGGACACAGTTATTTAAAGTAAGTCAATTTTCTGGGTGAATACATCATAGTAACAATACTTCTAACACCATTTGATTCCACTTCAATATTATCATTGTAATTGAAGATTTTATTGAATATTATGAAAGCGCGGAATTAGATAAAACGTTGTACGTAAACACGTTATGAAGAGAGCGACATTGTTCAACACGCGTAATTTGCAGAACTCGCTAGCGCTCGTTTTGGCAAATATTACGCTTGTTGAACAATATCGCTCTTTTCATAACTAATTACGTATATCTATTCCCTCATAGCATGTGAATTTTCAGAATCCCACAAATGATTATTTTTATAATTAAATATTCCTCGACTGGTAAATGTTGCCTCATCAGTAAAAAGAATTGTATCCAGAAAATTTGGGTTAACATTTTGTTTATCTTGTAAAAAATGGGCAAATTACGATTCCTCATGCCAAAAAACGTAAAATTGCCAATTTTCAACGAGAAATTGCGAAAATCAAAATTTTGAGGTTCAGAATCTACAGTTCAGAGATTGGACATTCTTAATGAATCACCCTGTATCCATATGAATAGATCATTTCCTGGTAAATTTGTCCTTGACTCTTGCGGATGGGTGATAGGGATAAGGAGTGTTTTTTTTCAAATCGATGATAAAAAAACTGACTAAGCATGGGTGGAAGATCATTATTATTATTTATTGTTTGTTTATTAATCGATATGATTCTTCTAGTGCAATCGAGTGTTGCTAATATTTGTTTAATTTTTTCTGTAATGGTACAAGATACAATCTAAAAAATGACGAATAGGGCGCGACGCAAAAAACAAAATAAAGCATTTTATTGGAAAAGAAGCAACCCTAGTAAGATACGATGGATGATTGATGTCCCTGCTTTTTTCTTTTTTACTGTTTTTGGAACTTTAGTTCTTTACGTCAGGTTATGTTTGAGCGACCAGGGGTCGCGACGCAAAAGATCTGACCGTTACGTTACGTTACGCTACGTTATGTTACGTTGCTTCGTTATGTGCCACTCGGCCACCGAGGCATATGCAAATTGTTAATCTATAACGTCAAATGTATTAAATAAGTTTTGCTTAAAAGGAACTAAAGTTCCTACCGTGTGTCCCGCGACACGTTCTACCTTTTTTGTTTATAAATAATGATTTCTTCAAAGGAAAACAATCAACACACTTTAGCTTTTATTTAGAACAAACAAATTAGAACCACGCTTATAAAAAGTAAAAAATGTCAGTGAGCGTGCATGCAAAAATGCAGCTAACTGTTTACTGTTATTTATTAGTAGATATAATGTCCTACTACAGAATTTGAAGAAGATACACACACAGTGTAAATTATTTATCACCTAATCTATATAGAAT
>CAJUYH010004874.1:7664-24568 GCA_910591685.1 Galerucella tenella | reverse complement strand
CCTTTTTACAACACTTCATACATTTTTAGAAAGTTTTACCCAACTTTTACCAATTCTATTAGACTTTTACTCACTCCAAGCATTTGCAAACTATTTTTCAAACTTCTATCAATTTCTCACAATTCCACACACTTTTTTACCATTCCACACAATCTTCAAACACTTTCATAGCATTTCACAAATTTTCACATTATTCCAAATACTTTTACTCAACTCCATAATACTTTCCCATACATTTTCTAGTATTCTATAAACTTTTACATCATTTTCCATACTTTTTTATAGAGTTTCATACAAATACACATAATTCCAAACCTTTTTACATCACTCCACACACTTTTTTTCATGCCACACACTTTTTTACAATTCCACACAATTTTTGACCAATCCACACACTTTTTCACCATTCCACACACTCTCCTAACACTTCTATAGCATTCCACAAATTTTCACATCATTCCCAACTCCATATACTTTCCCATACATTTTCTCACAATTCCACACAATATTTCAGTATTCTTTACACTTTTATAGAGTTTCATACATAATCACAAAATTACAAATCTTTTTCCACTATTCCATATATTTTTAGAAAGTTTCACCCAACTTTTGACAACTCTATCACTAACTCTAAGCATTTGCATACTATTTTTCACACTTTTACACCTCCCATAACCTCATTACTTTCCTCATATAAAAGAACCAATATATCATTTATTATTTTATGGTAAATATAATTTTCAAAAGACATTATTTACGACCCAACAATCCTTTGACCAAAATTCTTCGATAAATATAATTGCCTTCTTTTCAGAATACACTCCTTTTTAGAAAGCGTTTCTAAAGTTACCCCCTTTCTTACACAAAACAATAATTGTTGGTCCATCGATATTTTCTAGGTCGAATACGCATTTTGCTCCAACTGTCAGATAACATGAATATATTGTTATCCTTTTAGAGAAATTATGTTGCAAAAATCGTGCCATCATTTTAGGGTGTGAGATATAGCTTTAAGAATCTATTATGGCCCCAGCACCAGGAAGCCATCCCTCAACAGGTGGTAGACGGTTATAATTTATCATAGTTAAGTTATTGCTTGGTTAATGTTTAAATTTTATGGAAGTTGCTATGTTTATTTGACTCACACTAAGACTGATAAGTTTTCTACTCTACCCCAGTCTTTCTAAGATAAATCCCTTAATTTTTTTTCAAATTTTGTTGTAATTAGAAGCAAAAAATTGCTATATTTATGACGGTTTCTTATTCTTTTATCTCATCCATCAGAAGAAGACAAAAACTTGACAACCTTCTTTTCCACATAGTAATTTTCCTTTATAACCAGTGACTCATAAATAAGAATCTGCATCGGTTGGAATTTACAGCTAAGAAGGCGGCGAACCTAACACACACGGCAAATTTTTTGTCGCTAAAAACTCATCATATTTGACTGTTATGACGATTTTAAACACGGACACGTGTGTCCCTTAACCGATCTCCAATAGCTGATATTCACTACCGATGCGCATAACTCTTCACTACAACGGCATACCAAACAACTAGTTTTCATATCCAAACATCAACTAACCCTCACATGCATTATTTATATTTATTTTTCGTAAGAATTTGGACCATAATGGTGTGCGATAATATTAAAACTTGTCCTTCTGGTTTATTTTTTTTTTCATAAAAACAAATAATTAAAAATGTTTTAATCCTATAAATAATTGATAATAATAGCTGGAACAATAGCACTACAAAATAATTGTTATAAACGAAGGCCAAATTGCAATTTTTTTTACAATCAACTAGACAACTGTTTGGGATTTTATATTAGTACATTATAAAATTTTCAAATTGAAAACTTATGTTATTATTAACATAAAAATACTTATGTTTACGATAAATTTTTTAATCATTGCACTGTGTACCCAATTTATTTTAATATATTACAAAATATATGTTAATTGGGGTTTTCAAGCAAAGGTTATTTATTACTTACTTTTTGGACCCTCGGCTTAACGTATAGGTCAAGAATGATGAATTTATTCGCAAAAATACAAAGTAACAAAGTTATAAATTATAATAAATATGTATTTGCCAAGACCTAGAAATTATTTCACCCCAAAATTTTATAAAAAGGAATTTGTAATCGAAAGATCAAAGATATCTTATCAACAGCAAAACTAAAAATACTATTTATCCTTGAAAATGGAGGATTTTCATGTGATTTATCTTAATGTTATTCAGTTTTAAATGAATGGTGAACATTATAACAACATTTTGGTCTGATATGAGAAAGATATATGTTCTAACCCTTCTAATAAGGCCCGAAATAAAAGTAGGTCTCTAGAGACAACAGGGGGTGAAATACAAGGTAGCACACACGTAAAATATTCAATACTATGAGAAAATTGAAGTGAAATTACTACAAAAGAAGATACAGACTAAGTGGAGAGGGAATCATTAAAAAAACTAGCTCACTTCTTAGAAATCAGACAATCCGGGACATGCCACAAGACGGTATGATGAAAAAGTTTAACTTTTCAAAGAAGTTCGTAACGGAATTAAGCAACAAGAAGCAACCAGACTTGGAAATAATGCCATTTCAATGGTACACAAACGGCTCAGAAGCAATAGAAGGAACTGGGATAGGAGTGTTCGGGCCGGGAACCAAATAATCTGAAAGCTTGGGAAAAACCGCAAGAATCGTTCAAGCGGAAATCCACGCCATAAAAAAGTGCGCCCAGAAAAAGATACATTTAGACCAGAATATAACCAATGTTAACAACAAATAGAAAAGAACGTTATATATTATACTGATTCAGGTACATACAGTGTATAGGGTGGATTTTTTATTGAAAACAAATCAAAAATAATCCACTTGAACATAATAATAGGTGGAATAAATCCTCGATGCTCGATCGGTGAACAAATTTCATTGAAATTTTTGTTAGGACCTTCCTGTAATATACATATGGTCATTGGAATAGTCCCAGTCACACTTTCCTGTTTGCTTTGCTTCAAGTGGGTGTTCAATATGCCGCTACGAAGAATACTTTAATAATATATATCGATTTTGGCTACAAATAGATGGCAGAAAGTTAAACACAGAATAGGGGACTGAACTCGATGTATGCCATTTAAAGGACACCGAAAAATTTAATTTAAATTTCACTTCGTTGTCAGAGAGTCTTTTTAATTTATTTTTATACATATTTACATAGTTTTGATAAAAATTGTGATTTTTGTATCTAAACTTATAAAAAGAATATACAGTGTGGGCCGAAATATCTAGTTTGGAATGCTGTGATTTATGTAGTTGTAGTTTTTCATAAGTCCGACCCTGTACATTATTTTTGCTTCCAAATTTACAGTCATGTTGGGTTATTAGCCCTGCAAAAACAAAATAAATTGCCCAAAAAACAAAGAAAATATTTCCAATAATTTCGACCCACAGTGTATGTAGATACATGAAAAATGAATTTCCCCCTTATTTCTCGGAGCTGGCTGGCACAACAATAAAATCTTTTAATACTGAACCTCGACGAAGTTTCCAATAAATCTGTCAAATGCGACAGTAGTACGACATGCAAATGCGCCTGTATGATATTTGGATATTTTTGCATTTTCTCCCATTCTCTTGGTGACGTTGTCTCGTTGCAGATGGACGGGCTGGATATGGGGCAAATAAACGACCCACCGGCTACCATAAAAGGTCGCCAGACATACCCGATGACAGATACATGATATTGTTATGGAAATATTAATATAGAACGGAGAAGAAAGGAAGCATAAATTCGAGATAGGTATGACGTGTCTCTGCGATTCGTATAACCGTTTGAAATATTTGAAACGATTTCGTTTGTGAGACTCTCAACTTGGAATTTGGCGTCTTTGAATAATTGATTCGGAATTTTATTACCCGAATCAAAGAATCGGTAACCGGGGTCTTTGGAAAAGTTTGCACTACAACAACAAGAAAAATATATACGAAAGATTGGATTAATTTGATCAAAACTGAAGATTAGGTGAAACATCTAGACCATTGAAAGTCCGAATAAGTGAACATAAAAAATATATCGAAGATAGGGAGTTCTTTAAGTCATGCTTGGGAAGTGGGGCATAAAGTTCAATGGGATTCGACAAAAATAATATTGGAAGAGCCCAATAATAAAAGACGAAAAATCAAAGAAAGTGCTTTAATACAACTAAATGCAGATACATATTGTGTAGCTAGTATTTCAGCCGAATGTAGTCATATTTGGTTACCAATGTTAGAAAAAGGAATTTCCAATAATCAATTACCTGCGTTATCAGGATAGCTTCATACGTTTTTATTCAGGTTTTCTTATGATTTATTTAGCGTATGGTTATAATTGGAATTAGAGGTTCAATGTCTTCAGCCATTCAATGGCTTCGTTTTGTAAATTCTTGATTTCCTCAATATCTCCGTTGTAGGCAAGAAGTGGACACTCCATCATGATGTGGTCTGTTGTTTGTTGAGGATGACCGCAGACACAGCTTTCAGTATCCGAGAGGCCCCATTTATACATCAATGAGTTGCAGCGGCCGTGATGAGTTCGAAGCCTGTTTAAGTTGCATAGCACCTTTCTTGGCAATTTATTTTCCAAAGGGTGGTCTTTACTGTGCTTAAAGTCGTAAATAGGGCTTTGTCGATTGGCTTCAAGCCATTGGTTTGACCAGGATTCGTTAATGTTGAAACCCAAGTCGTACAGTTGCTTGGCGAGAGGAATTGGTGGTTTTCGAGATCGTAGTCTTGTCTGTGGTACATTGCGTAAATCATGATGTAGTGGAATGTGAGGGTTTTCTTGTATTTTACTATATTCTCTTAGCAATGATTGTTGACGCGCAAATTGGCAGGAGCTATGCGACTTAGGGGAGGTAGCCATTCCAGCGGAGTTGATCGAAGAGTCCCCGTTATCATTCTCATTGTGGAATTTAACTGAGTGTCGACTTTTTTAACGTGGCAGCTATTAAGCCAGACTGGTGCACAGTATTCGGCAGTTGAAAAAACAAGTGCAAGCGCAGCTGTACGCATACAATCCATCCATACAATGATTTATCATTGGAATAGTTGTTAATTGATACACACTTCAATACACAAAATCACCAAACTGAGTATACATATTTCAAAAACAAAAATAATCATACACAAAAAAGTAACAACAAACGCGTTTTATTAACAACATTTCCAAAATAAGCGGAAATAAGCGCTATCCCAATAAAAACCTTTCCTGGAACGTGCACTTCACTGGATTCCATTTCTAGTAGACTATCATATCGTTAGAATGTCATAAAATAAAATATTTTATTCACATTTTACCAGAGATGTGATCTACTATGAATGGACCTTAATAAAATTTGACAACAAAGTTTTGTAGTCTTAAACTTCAAAATATTATTGATTGTCTAGTTGTCATATTTTTTTCGTTGTGTCAGATAGGAACCATAAATTATTTTATAACTAGTTCATCTGGACAACGGTAGCTGGAACGCTACCGAAACGTCGGAATAAAAAATAAAAAACATTATTGTGGTTTGATTCCCAAAAAAATAAGAGAAAAAAGAATAGTTTTTGGTAAGTTTAAAAATAAAACGAAGTTTGCAAAATCAAGTTGGTTCCGACCTTTGAAGCGGGATACCTACCTACGAATTATTGAGGTTTGATTCCCCAAAAATAAGAGAAAAAAGAATGAGTAATGCCACAAGGAGCTTACAGAAGATATTATATTGTGAATTTTTCATTCTTCATCTAAACAGCTAACAGAAGTATTAAGATTGCAAGAAATGGTAAAACTTTCTCAAGGTCCATTCACACCTTACTATAGACTCAAATAACTGAGTAGGTATATTCATCTCTCCAGTTATCACATATCCTCCTCCATAGACAGAAAAATTATAAAAATGTAATATATCGTCGATAAGAACGGAACAGTTTATCTTCTAATATCTACACTGGTGCTACTAAAATGGAGCCGCAGCTCAATCCAGTTTACACTAAACATCCAATATGCAATCTTATCAAAAAGAACTAGATAATATAAAAAAAACTAAATCTAAAAATTGAGTTTATGAGGGTCCCATCCCATGTTGGTATTCGTGGCAATGAAGAGGCAGATCTTCTAGCGCGGCAAGCTTCCACAAGTTCGGTGAATGTGCCAAATGTTGTACCTAGCGATTTTAAAGGCTTCATAAAACTAAAAGTGCTCAGTGCATGGCAAAATGAGTGGGAAATGTCCAGCTCTAAGCTCCGCGATGTGAAACTGTGGCGACAAAAAAAACTGAACTCAGGGAGGACCAAGAGAAAATCAGTCGACTCTGATTAGGGCACACCAATTTAACCCATGAGTTTTTAATAGCAAAGGAAGATAAACCAACCTGCAGTATATGTAACAAAGACTCCATAGTGAAGCATATAATATGTGATTGCTCCAAATACCTGGTATCAAGAAAACAAAATAAGTTACAACTTGTAACTTATTTTGTAACTTACAAGGGAATTTGAAAACTGTTTTGGGTGAGCAAATGGACGCAGAACTGATGGTTAAATCTCTTAAAGAAGCCAGACTGTACCACGTCATATAATTATTTGTGCATGTACTTATTTTCGTCGCTAATAACCTTATTGGTTGGAGCGACGTTAGGGAACTGAAATAAAAAAAAAATTAAAAATTGTTAAAGAGAGACATTAATTTAAATGATTTTAATTATATTATGGTATTTTCTGAATGGTTCCAATATATTTTATAATGTAACTTTTAGCATAAATTCTTTTTTAAATGAATGTGTCTAGATATCTTGAAATATTCCTGATTTATGTACTTCCTAAGGTACGCTGCAATTACAGAAACAATATAATTAATTTTTTCTCACTACTAGCTGTGAAAATGGAAATACTAGTTTGTACAACTAGTGCGCAAAGAGTCACTTTTTCTACGAGCGCAGAAGTTTGCGAGTGGGAGAAGTGATTTGCGTACGTTCGATTAAATTTCAAATACAAGCTTAATTAATTCTCAAAATATAATGTATAATTAAAAAATTAATATAAATATCAATTATTACAAAGCACATTCGCCATTTTCTGAGCTTTGCAGCGATCAATGAAAATCTATAAGAAACGGAATGAAAATATCATACAAAGACAATTGGAGCATATTCCATACAATGAACATATTTTGACACCCCAAACAAGAGAGAGTTTGACATTTTTGTATGTCGCAACTTTTTTTAAAATATTTCTAGTTCTAATTTTGTTTTGTTTAATAACTTTTTCCAACTTGTTAAAAATGTTGTGATAGTTATTTACGTAACTAGTTATATTGTTCAAAAAGCGTAATATTTGCCAAAACGAGCGCCAGCGAGTTCTGCAAATTACGCGAGTTGAACAATGTCGATCTCTTCATAACGTGTTTACGTACAACGTTTTATCTAATTCCGCGCTTCCATAATATTTCATAAAATCTTCAAATACAATGATTATTTTTTCACTTGTCAAAATCTGACATTTTGGTAGTTTTAACCAATAGCAATACATTATTCTAGCCAATCATTCGGTATTATAATGATAATTTTGCTTCATCATCGATAATACCTTGTTTACATTGAAACGTCAAAATTTTACTTTGAATTTGTCATTTTTGACAACTAAAAGTGCTTCGAAGTTTATTGAAAAATGAACACAAACCGATTCAGTGCCATCACCCAAGAGAATATTGAACATTTAATACAGAATTCCACTCCACAATTGATGAAAAAAATAATCTTCCCAAATACAACTCTTTCTCCAAATTTTATCACATAATTTTTTATTTTCATCACTCAAACTTGTTTATTTGAGACAAAAACGTTCAATCAGACCGAATTTAGATAAAATCACGAGTCCATTAGGACGTTTTGTTTTCATATTTTTGCCAAATAAACAAGTTTTCGTGAAAAAGAAAAAAATTATCGATAAAATTTGGAGCACTCGTGGTATTACCTTTGATAATTTTTTACTAAATATAGTGGCCAATCAAATTACTTCATTTCAAGTCATGTGTCAAATTTCATCCAATCACCTCTGTATTACAGCGATAATACCCTACATGTGTGTTTAGTTTTTATTAAAAATTAATTAAACGTCAAACTGACAACTGGATTGAAAATGTCGCGAAGATTTGATATTGCATCTAACGATTCAATTAATTTACCAATTGTACTTTTCACAACTGTAGTTTTGAATAAAAATGAATAATATTTGTTTGATTAAAACTAATAAATTAGATATTAAACGTCAGATTGACAATCAATTTTTCGATATCTACAAAGTAAAAAATTATCTTATCGAATACTCCTCGGGTCTTGATAAATACTCAAAAATTTTGTCATAGAGAAAGCTTCAAGCGTGTTTCTCAAAGATAATAGCCTATGACAAAATTATCTTGGTATTATCAAGACCCTAGGGGTATTACTACTGATAATATTAAAGTGAATTCAAATGGTGTTAGTAGTATTGTTACTATGAAGTATTCACCCAGAAAATTTACTTACTTTAAATAACTGGGTCCTTAATAATGTTGTTTCCAATGTTTATGAATCTTAAAATACTATTGAATTAAAATAATGGGGTAATTGTCAGTTTGAATATTGAAATAACTGTCAGTTTTGACAATTATTCTTCGAAACTCTATGTTGAAGCTGAAACAGTTACGTAAAGTTTTTACATTACTTTTCATAACTGACGTATGAAGGTTATGAAAAATGTGACGCTACCTAACGTCAAGGAGTGCCTGTGGAAGTTTAATTCAGAAATTAGACGGAGTACGGAGAAAATATCAAATTTAGAAATATTGAATAGGTCATTATACAGGGTGTTAATGAATAGGTGTTACAAACTGAGAGCGTGTAGAAAATGAGTAAGTTGGCGCAAATTTTCTATCGACATGGGTCGTTGGAGCTTTAGTTTGCAAGATACAGGGTGTTAAACTTACCCATACAGCAGGTAAAATATCATTGAGTGTATGTATTGAGAGTTTCGAGAGATTATGAATTTTTGTGCTCGTTAAGGAAGCGTGTTGCACTACAAAAAGGTTGCATGGGTTCTTACATTGTCAACTAACCTAAGAACAGTGTGTGGAAGTCTGGTGCAAGTATGTGGAAGTTTGGTGGAAGTATATGGAAGTTTTTTCAAATGTGGAAGTAGGTGTACAAGATTTTTGCCGGCGGTTCACCCCTCGTTAATAACTAATAAAATTTGTATAACTGAAATGATCATTTTCCTCCAATAAACGCTTAAATACATATTTTTCATCATTTAAATATTAGAGCATCGAATCGACCGAAACATCTAAAAGCTCTCCGTCCACCCAATCTCCATCATCTAAAAAATCATCGATGAGTTATGAATCGTTTAAAAGGCAAGGCGAATCATCTGAATGAGTGAATTTAACCCCTCTCCAGCACAGGTAAACTAAGAGGCGGTGCTTGAATATGCCGCCCGAGATAGTCATTTAGTCAAATGCCGAACGCTGAGTCGTACGACCGCTCGGCACACTCACCGTCGACATTCAATTGTCACAACATCGCCCCCGGCCACCTGGACAGGACGAATTTTGAAAAGTGCCAGTGGTCCCTTATCATTCAGTGTTATCATTCGCAAAAATTCCTGTACGCGAGCGCCACCCGAATCGAGTCGAAAGCCCACGAGGGTGCAGTGGACGCGCCGCCCTTATCTGAGCCCCCTCCACGCAGATCGGCGCTTGTTAGACAGCACCGCGACGCCGATCTGATCGTACGCTACCTGCACCAATCATAACTGATAACATGATATACGGAGAGTTAAAGTGATTTTTTTTTGGTGGACTGTGACTTGTGTTGTGTTTTGAAAATGTCTAGAAGAAAACAGGCCAGGCCGATTCGACTTCTTGAGGATGAAGATCCCACGGCTCCCACCGTTGATAATAGCGGTAAGAATTTACACGGGAATCTTCTATAGTGGAAGATATGGTTAAGCATTTGAAAGATTGAAGGGATTAATGTTGGAATATTTACATAAAACACTTTTTTGTTCCAAAAGGCTTATTTTTTCAAGCAAGCGTGTCAGAATATTTTGAAAATATCAAAAAGTTTCCATTTTTTCCCTTTTGGGAATAGATTGGATCATATAGTTACTTACAGAATATGTTGAGGTTTTTATATTATCAATCTTATAGAATATCATTTTAACTATTTTACAAAAGGATGTAACTTGAGTGTAGTTTTCTTCCAAAAGGAATACAGTGTGGTCTCTCTATTTTGAAGCAATTCAAGTAAATTTCAAAGAAAAAAGATTGTTGTGCATTTTTATACAAAAGGTTCTTTCACTCAGCTTCAATTTTGTGTAATATTGCCATAGGCCAGTCGGTATGGGTCATTTTAGACCGAAAGTACAAGTGATTAGCAATACGGCTGATTTTTTTTATAAGTACCTCAAAGTATGTAGATTAATATAAGAAAAAGTTTATAGAAGGCTTAAGGTTGTATAATAGCCTACCACTAAGTGTCAAGACTTCTACTACTGTAAAACACTTCAGGTCAAGATTAAGGCAAATTTATTTTGTGAATTTATGCTTGTACTTATCTTTTTAAATTTTTGTAATTTGTAATCTGTTTGTTATGCTATAGCTTATTATTACTACTATTCTATTCTATCCAAAAATGTATGTGAATTAATATTCTTGATCTTAGAAGTTTCCCCAACATTTCTACGCAAACCCCATTAAAATTACTCCAGTTTTATCAAAGTTATAGTATTTAATAAATATATTTTCTTGTAAATTCAAGATTCCTAAAATTTAGAAAATAATGAAAGGTGCCGTATTTCGTAATTAGGGAAAATTAATTATCCGTAAATTTTATCTATGGAACAGACCTAAATAACTTCATAAAATTGTTCCAATGCCACCTTATTATATAATATATTTTTTATTGAGATACTTGGTTTTTCATTAGAATATAATATTTATATTATATATGAGTAATTTGCTAAAAATGATTATGTGCTATGACAAAAAAATGCCATCTTAAAGCTGACACTTCCCTCTTCAAAATGCCCTATTACAATAATTTATATCTACATTATAACTGTACAATAGTTTATAATGTACTCCGCCGCGCTTCAGAAAATGGAGTCGCGCGGATGCGGAACACATACTTAGTTTACCGAATTTTTTCCGGACAAATCATTGCTCGGACGAAAGAAACGCAGGAAAGCTTTTTTGTTGAAAAACACTTCCTCTACACGGTGGTATTTTTTATTTTCCTTTACCTTCCTCCCAGCGCGAAATATTGGAAAATTTCGAAAAAAAAGTTTTTTGATTTTCTTTTTCTAATTTGGGAAATCGATAGACTTTTTTTATAATAATTTACATACTTTAAAGTACTTATCTATCATTTGTGGAATAAGGTAGATAATTTACGATATATTTATTATATAGGATGAAATTTAAATAATTTTAACAAAATATACAACAGTTCTAGGTCAAATTTGTTGACCAAATTCTAAATATCTTAAGACAATTCAACTAAAGTAAATATTTATACAGATTATGTTGCAATTACTATAAAAAATATGGTAAAAGAAGGTGGAGATTATAATGATTTTTCAACTCCAATTTCGAATACCTGAAGAGTTCTATTTATCTTAAAATAATGAAATACCTCTGGAAATTTTACAATTAAATTTTTGATAGTATTATTTGCAAGAAATTAATAAACATCAAGTAATTGAAGCTTTTTAGAAAAACTAATAACCATTAAATTATCGAATAAAGTGACAGCTCCTCCAGGAGCTGGTAGTAGCGAAGAATCCTCGACCAAGAAAGCAATAAACGTTCTTAGTATTGTAAAGTTTACGTGGGTTTTGCTACTACCGATTTTCTAGCATATTTTGTTGAAAAATAAAAACCATCAACCTCTCACGGATTACATTCAATATTTGTTGGCATATTTTACCGATAACAAAATTGCATGGCACGATTATCCCGAGATTTATCAAAAAACCAGATTTAATATAATACGCTGTCAACTCGATTCACGATAGCATTCAAGCTCAAATAATATTCAACCAACCACCTGGTCGTTTAAGAAACATAATTATATGTTCATTTTAACAGAAAACTCTCGAATAGTTATTCAAACTTGTGAAATTGATAGACAATAATTTATTATAATATGACGTAGAAAATTTAATAGATTTTTAATGGAATATAAATAAAACATTTTAATTAATATAAATGGGACTTTTTTATTAATAATATTCGTGAATATTGTAATTTTTTTAAATAATTAATAATCTTTGAAATCAATCATAACCTTAAAAAAGCATCAAGGATAAAAAAGACGTCGTTTAAGTCTTGAAACAGAAACCTTCAAAATTTTTATTATTTATGTTATCCCTTTTGGGTTACGTACTGTTACACCACTGCTATGCATCCATATTTATAAATTTAGTGACACATTCATCTATTTTTTTAATAATACTGAATCTAAAGAGATGATTCAATAAAAACTTGCTTCATATTGGTTGAATATGTGACACATTATTATCTATCTATAGCTCACTACCGACCTATTTACAACAAATTGAACAAGAAACAAAGCAAGGGAGGAACTAGCAATCAAAATTGAAGGATTTGCTGTGGAATTAAAAGAGTTTTTCGTTTATTATTATACAGTGTTTGCTGTATTTGCTTTGTAGTGCACAAAATTAAAAAAAAGTATTTATCTAATTCCGCTATCAAATGTGACACTTTACGTCACTCCTTGACGTTAGGTAACGTCACATTTTTCATAACCTTCATATATCAGTTATGAAAAGTAGTTATGTAAAAACTTTACGTAACTGTTTATGTTTCAACATAGAGATACCACATGAGTTTCAAAGAATAATTTATTAACTAGGTAGGTACTGTCAAAACTGACAATTATTTCATTATTTAAACTGTACAATTAACCCATTATTTTAATTCAATAGTATTCTGAGATTTATAAACATTGAAAACATTATTCAGGACACAGTTATTTAAAGTAAGTCAATTTTCTGGGTGAATACATCATAGTAACAGTACTTCTAACACCATTTGATTCCACTTCAATATTATCATTGTAATTGAAGATTTTATTGAATATTATGAAAGCGCGGAATTAGATAAAACGTTGTACGTAAACACGTTATGAAGAGAGCGACATTGTTCAACACGCGTAATTTGCAGAACTCGCTAGCGCTCGTTTTGGCAAATATTACGCTTGTTGAACAATATCGCTCTTTTCATAACTAATTACGTAAATATCTATTATTGAGACTGGAGCAGTGACCAAACGTATTTAAAAAATATTGCAGGAGAGAAATTTCAATAACCGTATTGACATAGACTTTGCCAACAATCCAAATTATTAAGCACAATTTTACACTACTTTCAGAATCTATAACTCCAGAACGGGTTAAGTTATCGGCTTCGAATTTCCATTGTGCAATATGTTTGAGTCCTAGTTTTTGTTTACCATGTTGCCACTTCAAAAATTTGTCTACATTCTACGTAAAAAAATAATGGAAATATCACTTTTTCCAAATTCATGTTGTAATAACTTTGTCGTTAATGAAAATTTTTTCATAAAATTTTGGTAGTTTACATTTGTGATGATTCTGAATCCAGTGGTATAGTTGTATTTGAGAAAAAAAATGCCTAATGTACTTTTGTCTTTTTTGGCAAAGAAAAATTACCATAGAATGTCTTGAAAATAGTAATTATAGGCTATGAAAATTTGTGACAAAATACTGGTTTCGATACTGAATCTCACAATAAAAATTAAATCAAAATCGTTTGAGAAATGTGGATTTTACAAACACACAAATTTTCTAAAGTAAAAGGCCTCATGAAAATCCAAACGTGTTAAATCTAAGTGCCAACACCATCATTAAAAACCCTGCACCGAAATCTCTTTAGGAACAGTAGTTGTCATTAAATTATCCCACCAGAATGTGCTGCTTCTTGCTTGTCTAAGTACGGTGTCTTGGACAACAAATGGGAATAGCTGTAAGAGAAATCTTAACAAATCTCAATTTACTACATGATATACTTTTTCCAACTTTTTTCAACTGATAACTTTTTAACACTCACGCGATTCAAGTCAAAAAAGGCATTTATTTTATTTCAAAAAATTTATGATCGTTGCAGATGGTCTTGTAAAAATTCGAGCGGTCTTCTTAAACCGAATGTGGAGAATTTCAATTTTCCAAATACCGCTGACAGTCCGGTGCTCATAAACAGAACAAAATTGCCGTAATAAGAACAAATTATAGACAATTTATAGGCCAATAATATTTATAATTCACTTTTTGTATAAAAAAATAACGGATAAAAGTCGCTGACATGATATGGGCATCGTTTATATTGGACTCCGACGGAAAGCACTGTCACTCATATCATACAATTATTGAAAGTTTATTATAGATATTAATTTTAATGTTGTGCACTATACAGAAGTGGGTATTTTGAAATGGAATTTTTATACTCCAAGGACTTATCTGTAAAAAAAGTTAACTTCTTTGTACTATTAACTTCCTTATAACAGAATTAATAAGTTTACTGGACATGTTCGCAATAGATATAGATGTTATGTATTTATATTAAATGGTACGCAGCCACTAAAGCCTGTAACTGAATTTAATCCTTTCATTATCTAAATACTTCCTGCGTAACTACATTAATTTGTACGGCTTCTCCCTCTCTAATGTTGAATCTTTGATCTTCTATAAGAAGAAGAAGTTCAGTTAGAAAATTAAGTACTTTTAATATTCTCAGAAATGAGAAAAGTGTATGGAAAGAGTAAATATTAATTTTACATAAAATTGTGTCACAAAAAATGCGTTAGGACTTTAACGAGGTATGTTACTTTTTTTTATTAGATAAAATAAATGATAAAATGGAATTTATGAATTTTATTAACAGTCAATTTACTTAAATATTGATGAATTCATCAGGATTTTAGGTGTGACCAAATCAAAAAGGATATTAAATCTGAATAGGATATAAATTATATTCAAGTTTTTTTTCGGAAAAGGAAGCAAATAAAAAAAATTTAAGGGGGATTGAGAAATCAGCATGTTTTTTTAATGCATTTTTGACATTTATTGATTCTATTGGACATAAAGTTTTTTATATATCGACTTAATAGGCTAGCTTGAAATTTCTTCAGATGAATGTAAATACAGGTTGCTTGAAATGCAATGATCTTATTGGTAGGTCAAAGGGAGTTTTAATATTTTATATTCAAAATCCCATTTTCAATCTTTCTGCTATTCAAGAATTATAAAAAGATTATCAGTTATGGGAAATCCTGGGAGAAAGCAGAATAAAGTGCGCCAAGTTAACCTAGCATAACCTCTACTTTCCACTGTCTTGTCTGTAAATAATGGTAAATACATATGATGTGAAGAGTAGGTACTTCTCTGTTCTAACCTCAGTTTCGCACCATTTCTTAATTTAAAAAGTTGCCGATAATAAGATTGTGAATTTCACACTAGAAATAGCTGCTTTCTTTGATAGAGGTAGCTGTAATAACTTTCTAAACTTGTTCTGTAGGTAGCTTTACATTATATACTTAATACTAACATCAACTTTGCTTAAGCTTTCATCTCTCGAAAGATGGTAACTAAAACTTCTTATTATCTATGGGAGAAAATACTGTATTGAAAGTGCATGATGAACTAGTGCGTGTATGTATGTACCTACCTATGTATTTATTTTGGCATTGACCTAAAAGATCTATTATGCCCACTTACTTCTACTCAGTTCCTGAGGAGAGTCTCATAAACTAGTAGTTCCTTCAGTCCTATTTCCCGAAGGAATTTTGGGATGTCTGCAGGCTTCAACTTAGGTGAATATTCCTCCAGTAATCTCCCAGGTGCTCTGCATTAGGATTCTGAAGTGCTGTGCAGTTAGAAAGTATGTGGATGAAGGTTACTTCTTCCATGCCACAAAATTTTCACACTTCTTCCTCCACTATTTTGAGCTTTTTCAGGTGCCCATTCAGGCGACAATGATCCCTGTAGAAACTCTTTAGTTTTACTTTAATTTATGCATTCATTTGATCTCAACAGGTTGTAGTCACCCAGAAGAGTCTTTGATTGTTTCCAATGGTCAGATCTTCTCTTTTTCTCGGCTTTACCTATTCCTTCCTTCCTTCTAGTGAAGAAACAAAAAATTACGATCTGGGAAATACTCTTGACAAAATATGGGATGTGGAGAATGTTTCCAGTAGCGCCTACCTCTGTGGGAACAATTAATAAACTAAATTGGTGTACCTACCTTAAGCCTAATTTGTATATAGTAAATGTACGCTCTAAAAACAACTACAGTATAAATTGAAAAGTTTATTTGAAAATTAACTAAAATCGATCAGTAATCAAACTGATTAACAATTCGGTCGTTGTTGATTTTTTTTTCTTTCGGTTAACTCCAGTAGCCGATGTTTAGATTTCGCTTAGTTACAAAGTGGAACGGTTTTTTGGCCTTGCCGACGGCATACCAATCGATTTGTTACGTAACAAAACCACTTTGATGGATGGTAGAAAACTGGTCAATTTTTAATGGTCTAATCGTTCATAGATACGTTCAAAATTTCGTGGGTCTGACGCTTTTTTTTAATTGAATTTAACTCGACAGGTAGGTTGCATAATTTTGTCTGGTGAACTCTCTACTTCCGTTCTACTGAAAAAAAAAACACAACACAGCCAGTACTTCCACAATATGCGTAGGTAAATATAACTTGGAAATAAACTTGCTACATGAAAACCCTCTTTTTATATACAGGATGGCTCCGAATTTCAGCTATTACCTCCAAAGAAGGTCAACACTCTTTATCTT
>CAJUYH010004873.1:0-25371 GCA_910591685.1 Galerucella tenella | reverse complement strand
AATTTATTGCTCGAATGTAAAATGCTTTGGGGATTTCGGACTAGTTTTATTGTCGCTAGAATTGGTTGAAGAAGACGTCATTGAATTGAAAAGTGAAAAAATATGAATTATTCGCCGAGAAACCGCGAGTTGATTGTCGAAAATCGTAAAATCGTTTTTTTCGCATTTTCGGTTAAAAAGTCAATTTTGACCATGTTCCCCCAATTTTAGAAAAAAATAAATATATTCGTGTTCAGCACCCTCGAAAATATAAAGATAGACTGTTTTTAGCGACTAGAACGAGGTTGGTCGGTATGTGAAAAAGGGGGTGTTCCTCTCCTCTACTAGCACATGCACTACCGACACTGGAGCCTGACATGTTTCACATATGGGTGCCGCAGAATGAGACATCAGGACCCGTATCTTTGAACATTCGACTATTCGCGAGAACGTCGAATGGATTTTGTTCGTACGAAAGATTTCACACGAATCGAACGGTACTCGAAAATTCAAATAGCAATATCTTCCAAACACAGTGGCGAACAGCTTTGTAGATCTTATGTGTCATTTTTTAGGTAAAGTGTACTGTAGAATAGTGTGAGAGTAGTTTAAAAAGCACGTGAGAGGAAGAAGATTAAATGTAGCTTTTGGTTTATTTTTATTCTGTTTTGTCATTCTTTTACGTAAAGACAATATGAAGTTGAATTTGGCCCAAAAAGATATTCTCTTGGAATTCATCACGGGCAGTTTCTTTATCCACCCTATATAATTTCAAGAATTGCCGATTATTTAATGTAAAAGGATCTTTTCTATCGGAAAACCTTCTTGTCGTGTCTTCAGTCATTTCCTCAGCATATTGCAAATCATCAATTATTTGATGCATAAAAGCTTCATCTGCGTTCATTTTTCTTCAGTAGTATTATTTAACAAAAAACTTAGTATAATATCGCTATGATTCTTCTATCTATGACACGCTATATCCACATCAGGTTATTTTTGATATTTATTTGTTTTTGTTTTTCTGACGTTCTGCGCAAGACTCTATTCGCTTATTCCCATGTGGTATCGGTTTCGCCATTTTACTACCACTTCTCTGTCAACTTGACATTAGTATTGTTTTGTGGATGTGAATTGGGTATTTTCGGATTTTCTTTTTGTTAGTGTCGTTTTTTTCTATTTTAATAATTGAACAATAATGGTTTCTTGTGCTTCACGAAGTTGTACAAGTAGAGATAGTGTAAATACGAGAAAATCATCAGGAACAACATATCATAGGTTAGTAAACAATCGAAACAGGACTGTACTGGAATATATTTTTTTGTGCTTCAATAAGTTTTATTTAACTTCATATTATATTTAATGTTTGTAGATTTCTTAGAACTCCATCAATAAGAGATGTGGTTGAGATTTGTGAAAAAAGGTTCTTGGCAGCCAGCAAAATACAGTGTTTCTATATTATCAATTTCATCTTGTCATAAGGACGATAATGTGCACTTTAACGAAGAAAACCACCTCTAATCAAAAATTCAAAAAGCCGCTACGCTATACCTAGGTTAAAAAGAATTTCACTAGTGAATATATTTTTATTGATTGAAAATTTAAATAGTTCGGCTCTGCCGTCGACGCCATATTGCTAACATAACAATGTCACTCATGTGATACCACTTTCCTATTATAAGATACTCGACTGTGTCATCTCCTCTTAATAGTAGCTCCATGCTTATTCCCATGTGGGACTGATACATTCATTCGTTTGCAAGTCGAACATTCGAGATTTCGAGGATACTGCTCGAATGAAACAAATCCATTCCCATCACATGAAATACGTGGGAGTATTTAGTCGAACGTTCAAAGATACGGAACCAGGACCTGTATTCTTGACTGAGGGAGTGAAGATTCCCGAGAGAACAGATATTTTGTCTTTGTCACTGCAGTGACAGAGTAGCCAGGCAAAATAAAGACAAAATATGTGTTCTCTCGGAAAGCTCTACTCCCACAGTCAAGAATACAGCCCCAGGTGGCCGTGGGAGAAGCGAGTGTGTCCAATTCTAAGTCGAGTTAATATTATTTGATCTCTCCTTTTGGCAGGTAGGAATTTCCAGGCAGCTACACTTTTCTTAACTCTCCTCAGTTCGGATTGAGATCGGGACCAGCAGTTTTGCCAGTACTTGATGACTAACTGTTTGAAAAAGTTTTTACAGTCTGTCACAGTAGTTCTTCACACTAAAGTGCAATTTGGATCTTCAGTTGCATTTTTGGCCTCGTGATCTGCCTTTTCGTTTTCGATTATCCCTATGTGTGACGGAACCCATAAAAAACGAATATCTTTATGAGCTTCTTGTAGATTGAACAGCTCTCTTCTGATAATTTGTACTAAGTGATTCGAGGAGTACATTTGGTGAATGCTTTCAACAGAGCTTAGAGAGTCCGTAATGATAAAAAAATGACTTGGTTCGTGGTTTTTTGCGTATATGAGGGCTTGAAATATTGCGTACAGTTCTCCAGAGTATACACTTGCCATTTCTGGTAGCCTAATTTTAATGACGGCACTGGGAGCAATAATTGAAATTCCTACTCTTTGTCCCTTTTCCATTTTCGAGGAGTCTGTGTAGATTTGTAAGTATTGACTAAATATGGACACTTTTTCTTGGAATACTGTTCTTATCAATGCTTGATTTGTTTCGTATTTGCTGAAATTTGATAAGGAAGTATCGCAATATTTTATTGGAGAAATTTGAGTCAGTAATATTTTTAGGCCAAGAATCTTCCATTTCACTTCGGACATTAGATAGATTTCATGAGGTGGCTTTTGGCCTATTCCACTGCGACCTTTTCAGATCTATTGTGATCCTCTAAACTCTAGATTACATTCTCCAGCCTGAATCTTTAAAAAAAATCTATTAGTGTGGAGACTGAACCTTTCATGTAGCTCTCTGCCAATGGCTTTTCTTCGCCTAATGCAAAAAACCGCACATTTGCCATGCTATCGCACTGACATAGAATGTGTTCTGCCGTTTCTTCTTCTAGGTGACAAAACCTGCACATATCTTAGTTTGTCAATCCCATCAGCTTTAAATGCCTCTTGAGCTTACAATGCCCCATTAACAGACCCACTACAGCTTTGACAGTTTTCCTAGCTTTGGCCATCAGATCTGCTGTAAATTTTGGCGAGTGTTCTAATATGAAGTGTTTCGCTTGCCTTTGTCCTGGTGAGTTCCTCTACCATTTCAGAGATTTGCGGGAGGCCCACTTCTTTCCATTCTTGTTATGGTTTTTGCAACGCCGCAGAAGGGTTCCGGCCCAACGAATGGCATTGATGAGCCTTGTTTGGCCATTTTTCCGCTTTTCGTTGCCCTTATGACCCTCGTGCCCCGGTACCCAGGCTAATAACAATATTTTTACATAAAAAAACGACAATATTATTCCCTGCTGGGGTCACCGACACTCGCAAGATATCGCGCACTCGCGCTCACGCACATAACGACAGGCCCGCGGGTGGACCAGACCTGGTGGACAGCTCAGCGTCGTCTCCATACAGAACGTCCAAATGAGGCGTGAATCGTACTTCTCCACTTAAGGGCCGAGTGAACGCAACTAGCCTTGAGCGAAGGTGTTAATTTGAGGAGCTCTGTGATTAGATCATTACAACGAGGCCATACACCTCGGGCTCCAATCACAATCGGCTCAACGACAATTTCCTTACCGGGCCACCGATGTTTGGCAGCCTCCAAAAATTTGGTATTGTTATAGACAGTATCGCACACAACTACTCGCGTAACCTGATGTACAACTACATCTGGTTTAAACAGTGTGCCGTCTCTATGCCTGACATGAGGCTCTTCCTCGGTGCTCCATTGTTTGCGGCAGTGTTCGGCGATCTTACCGGCAACTTCATTGTGTCGCTTGATACGTTCCCAGTGGGTGACGGGACATTGTTGTAGGACGTGACAAATGGTTTCATTTTTATTACATCCAGCTCGGCATCGGCGGGCATCAACAAGGTTAGACATGATACCCGCCACCGGTAAGTTGTTATTCCGTAGCTGGATGGCTTTAACGTAGTCACGTCCCGTCCACCCTTTGGGAACGTTTGTGATCCAAGATCTGGAGGCTGAGCTCTCACAGGTCTGTTGCAGCCCCGATAACGTTGGGGCCGCTATAATTTTGGTTGTTTAATAGGTTAGTCAGTCTATTGAGAAAAATCTGGGGTTTGTGATGCCTGAGCTCCAGAATCCCCAGACCACCGTCTCTCAGCCTGTAACATTACTACGCTCACCCAGTGTGCTTAGGGCTCGCACACACTCCCATACTAGCTTAGAATTGACCTCTATGGAGTTGAGCGCCTTTAGCGCTGCTTGGCTGTATGTGAAGATGGCAATTGAACGATATGTTCTCTTCTGCCTTTTAATTTCTTCCACACAGTGATGAATCGCCGTAATTTCCGCCTGGAAAATTGTGACATTCCTTCATAGGCTTACTGGGAAGGCTATCCCTTGCTTTAGCTCTACTATACCGGCTCCTACGCCGTCTAACGTCTTTGACCCATCTGTATGCCAAAAAACATCCGCTTTGGTACATTACTTACGGACCACCCTGTATATGCCAAAAATTGTCTTTAACATATTTGCTGCTTGAAATTACCTATCAAGATAAAAGTTTTGGAATAAAAATGCCATCAGTTTAAAATTCGCGCTCAACCAAAAATGACTGATGACATAACGAGTACGTTCATAATATATCGAAAACTAACAGTGTACTTGTCAGTCAGACGACTGAGTGAACGCTTCTCTTGAATTTTTGTCTTAAATTTGGCTAGTAGTGGAAAAAATTGTATATACACCATGGTGTTGGAGACATTTATAAGCCTCGCACGGCTCGCACCTTAACGGCTCGCACCTTATTCTGCTCTAGGCGAAGCCCCTCGCGAAATAATCTTGATGCTCGGTCAATAATAATAGTCTTCACCACTTTGGTGTATAATATAGGTACTATTCTCATTACACTCGTTTTGTTACAGGTTGAGCACTGACAATGCTTGAAAAAAGACCATGGTGGAAATTGTTGGTGGTCTTTCTGTGCTTCATAGCATGTACCTTAGTATGGCACGAATTGGTAAGCGATCCGGCAGGTATCGTCCATACCACGCCAACAGCCTACACCCTCTTCACACAGGATTACACAGGATACGCCGACAGGACCCTTCAATTACCAGAAAACGATTATAGTCAATTAATAGATTTGAATTTTAATTTCACCATGATTAATTTCATTTGCAACGAAACAATACCTTTACTACTAGTATTAGTTCATTCTTCACCTAGTAATTTCGCCAAAAGGAATACTATAAGAGAGACTTGGGGACGAAAAGACGATAACGTCAAGGTGATATTCGTTATGGGTAGCGTGAATTCCACGGATTTGCAAAAACGGTTGGAAATTGAAAATAGCTTGCACAAAGATTTCGCTCAAGGAAGTTTCGCCGATTCGTACAGAAATTTGACTTATAAGCATGTGATGTCCTTGAAATATTTCATCTACCATTGCCCGCAGGCCAAATACGTACTTAAGACTGACGACGACGTGTTCGTCAACATGCCAACTATGAAGAATTTTCTGAGATACGATTTATCCCCTCATGGTGCTAGTAAAGGCTTGTTTTGTACGCCTAGGTACAAAAGTTTAGTTTTAAGATCCTACCGGTCGAAATGGAGGGTGTCGTTCGCTGAATATCCTGATAGGGTATACCCGACCTACTGTCCTGGTTGGACTATACTCTACACCCCCGATGTCGTGTTCGGGTTGTACAAAGAGGCTCAAAAAACCGAGTATTTTTGGGTGGACGATATACATCTTACCGGTACGTTGGCGCGTAAATTAAATTTCACTCATACCGATATTGAATCGCTCGTTTTATCCAAGTATATGATGAACAAAATTGTTAATTATTCTTATAATTATACTCAACCTTTTATATACGGTAGGGAGGATTTAATAGAAAAAGAAATTAGGGGGTTATGGAATTATGTTACTATGCGCGAAGCGCCTAAATTTATATTTAAAGATGTTACACCTTGAAAAAAATTGAATATATATGTGGTAAAAGCAGAATAATGAGGGGTTTCCAAAAAGAATTCATAATATTTTTTGGTTTCCCAAACAATAGGAAACGTTTATTAAAAGACTAGATCCGCAAAAATTGTATGTAAAAAATCATTAAGGGGCATCTACCAAATTCGACCTTGCACAATTATGCTTTGCATATTTTTTTGTTTCCCTACGTCCTCACGTTTAAGTTCACATAACGAAAATTTTATTAGAAATATGAAAGCTCCGCAACATGTAGGTAGCCAAGCGGTCCAAGCGGATTTTGGTTCACGTACTACTCTATAAGCTTCGTCAGTACTGAACTGGGAGACCGGCGAGCGTTGTAACAACAATGGAACGGCACGCGACTACCGAAGCAGAGAGACAATGTCAGTCATAGAAGGATAGAAAAGTGAGAGATGGATTTTTATCCGATATTTTAGTGGTAGCAACCGAATTTCAATAAGGAATTGTACGGTCATAAGTAATTTGAGGATTCTGAGATTTTTATATAGTATTCATAAAGCTTCAAATTAGACTTCTTATCAATTAGTTTTTCCATTTAATCCATATTTAATTCTTTACAAGGGCTCAAACTTTGCTTAATATGTGTAATTACCGCATGATTCGTATTTTGTTCAACAAAATTTGGTTAGCATTTCAAAGTTTTTATTCGATGAGAACTCTAAGTTCAACATTAATCTACATGATATATTTTTTTCTCAATTTTCAATACATCCATTACCTCAGAATTCTTTACCAAAAATACTTCGATATTTTGTCAAATCGCTGCCGATAGATTCCCCTTGATAACTTATTTAAATATTTAAATAAAAAAACCCTTGTCAAAAGCGAAGAAGATATATTTTGAGACAAACTATATCATTATAGGGTACCTCGACCGTACTATTTTTAGGCCAAGAATTTTCCATTTCACTTTGGTCCATTACTTACGGACCATCCTATATAAGCCAAAAAAAACTACTTTTCTCACTACACTCGTTTTGTTACTGGTTGAGTACTCAGGTACTGACCATGCTTGAAAAAACAATAGGGAACGTTTCAAACACCAGATCCGCAAAAATTGTATGTAAAAAAATCATTAATAACCTATTTGAAGATTTAATATAAATTCAAAAAACCGCCGTCGAAAGCGAAGAAGATTTATTTTGAGACAAACTATATCTTTATCTAAAGGGTACCTCGACTGTAATATACGTATGACATAAAATCTGTCATTCCACAGAGTAGCGAAATTTCTTGTCCATTCACAAGGATATTTAGGTTCATTTTTTTAAATTATTCTCTAATTCCAGCATAAACAATAGACGAATAAAATATTTTTGTGGTTATGTCTGCATTAAAACCGAAGGAAAACAATATGAATACAGTTTATTCACGATAAAAAGACGATGACGTTGCAAAACAAAAATATTGTGATGTTGCCAAGCTGTAGTTTTTTCTTTACTTAACGAAAACTAGAAAAGTCAATCTGATGCTAGATTGACATTTACATTTAAATATGTAACAATAATATTAAGAATATTGAATACAAAAAGCGAATACTATTACTTACGTCTCTTACAGCAGTAAGCGGGAGAAGCGGGCCGCTATTCCGGCATTCTCGTTCAAAATAGCTCAACAAAGATGTTACCATCTCTTGACATTTACCTACTGTTCAGTTGCTTCGGCATTTTATTAACTACATACTTCAGATTTGCCTAAATAATCAGTTATGAAAATAGCTGTTTTTTTGATCTTAAAGAAGCAATGAATTTAAAAACACCAAAAAAACTAGAAAATATTAGACGATGATCGAATGTCAATAAACGTCAAAACAAACTGGGGAATTTTACCAGTTGATCTGACAACGTCTTGAAGTTTTGCCAACCCGTTGGCTGTAAATTGCCCTTGGATGTTGAGGATAAATTGTATTTACGGTTGGTAAATTAATATTTATTCTGATAAGCAGGAAAGTAACTAAAAATGACATCATCGTCTTTTTATCGTAAAAATCCTTATAGCAACGCTTAGAAAAATTGAATAAATATGACAACAAAAAGAAAGGAGAAATAATTATTAAAAATGAGCAAACTATGTATTGTAATGTCCATATTTTATAGCGATTTAGACAGAATAAACTTTTTTGAAATGTCAACTGAATAGATATAAAATGGCTCGTAGATGACTAATTTTACCAACAAATGCAGTACAAGAAATTCGTAATAAAGAACAAATCTACAAAATATCCTTAAGGCAAATTACAAACAGTTGGTGCTTTTTGTGCGTACCCTGTAGATTTTATAATTTACGCAATCACCAAGTGTGCTATAAAACATTATTATCAACATTATTATTAATACCACCAGTAATTGTTTATTAAACAAATCAATAAGTCCACGTGACGTCACGACCTGTGAATGTGACGACAAACAAAAATACAACATGTGGTTCTCAACTAGTTATTTGATTTTCATTTATTCTTATATGATTGTTTATAATAAAAAGGATCAATCATTGTTTTTCCTCAGGGCTATCATCAACTGTCAGTTTTGGTGGAAATTTTTGAATAAAATCTTTTTTGGAAACCCCTAGTATATATTTAGTTGATAATATAAAAATATATTGAATTGAAAATACATTTTTAAGACATTTTTAGATTAAGTATTTGTAATCTGTCAGCATTTATACAGGGTGTCCCACGACGAGTTGAAACTATCTGTATATGGCAAAATACTTATAGTAAAATCATGAAAATTTCTACCCTTGGGATTTTGGATACGATCTTTTTAACTAAAATATTTTCAAAGATGGCAGACTTCTGGTTCTACCGGAAGTCGACTATAACTTTGCTGTTTTGAATAGAACACCCTGTATATTAATACATTTTTGAAATCTACGTGAAATTTTAGTATAGCTTTGTTTGAAAACTCTTTTCGAAAAATGCATACTTTTTGAGTTATTGATTTTTTTGTAAAAAATTTGACCGTTGCAGACCCTTGTAAATTATTTTTTTTCGAGGATACCCTTAAAGATATGAAAATGGTTTCTGTTCGGTTGCTTTTAGCAAGGTCAGACGTATTTGAATCTATGTTGAAAATTTTTTCATTTTATACAGGGTGTGTATAAAAAGTGTTTAATTAATAATTAACTTCATAAATATTAAATTTCTTTATTTTCTTAAATAGAACCACCCGGTTTTTTCCCTTTTAATGCATTCAGGGGTAAAAAATAAGGCAAATTCATGTACCTATACTTTCCTATAACTAGACCCTACCGTTATCCAGATATTGAATGTTTTCTGTAAATTTTGAGAGATGCAGGTGTGGTCTAAATTTTATTTTGACCCGTTGTTACAAGCACTAAGAAATAAAAAAGATTATGTAAATTTCCTTTTAGTACATGGTAAATATGGAAAAATTGTTACAAGAACATATGTGCTTTATTTACATCTAAAATTTTACAGAAAACATTTAATATCTTGATTACGGTAAGGCTTAGGTATAGGAAAGTATACATGAATTTGCCTTAGTTCTTACCCCTGAATGAATTAAAATAAAAAAAACCGGGTGGTTCAATTAAAAAAAAAGAAATTTGATATTTATGAAGTTAAACTTTGAACACTTTCTAAACACACTCTGTATAAAATGAAAAAATTTTCAACATAGATTCGAATAGGTCTGCTAAAAGCAACCGAACAGAAACCATTTTCACATCTTTAAGGGTATCCTCTTAAAAAAATAATTTGTAAGGGTCTGCAACCGTCAAATTTTTTACAAAAAAATTAATAACTCCAAAAATATGCATTTTTCGAAAAAAAATTCAGACAAAAGCATACTAAAATATACAGATAGTTTTAACTCGTCGTGGGACACCCTGTATATAAGTAATTTTAACTTTATTTTATTTAAAAAAAATTCCAAAAATAATATAATTGTCATGACACAAACTAAATCTAAATTATGCATATCTGTGATCATTCTTTTTGTAGTTATAGTTATTACTCAGAAAAAAATCCACATCTCTAATATTATAGTATATTTGAAAATTATTGAGCTACACAAAAAAAGCTTGTTCTAGTATAAAGTGTCTATGAATCATTACAAATAGACTATAACATAAATAATTCCTAAACTAATTAACCGGAAGTTAACCAATATTTAATTAACTCGAAAATTTTTTGACAATTCCAAAAACCAATCAAATTTCCTCATTTTATATCATATGAACAATCTCAGCCAATCATGTCAACATTACACTGAAAACAGACCATGGGCAATTTTCACACGTTGCTATGGATACATATTGATTTATTTCGATTTTGAAGTTTCGAATATTTAATATTTCGAAATGTCACGATTTGGTTGTAATACTGAAACAAAAAATTTTCTATCCGAATAACCCTCGGACATTGATAAATGCTCAAAAATTTTATGACAACTTTCTCAAGCTTGTTGCTTATAGGCAACAGACCTCCGCCTACGGCGTCGGTCTGTTTCCAAGCAAACAAGCTTTCGACATCTGTCATAAAATTTTTTCGAACAATTATCAATGCCCTTGGGTTATTACTACTGAAAATTAACAAATTACAAAAAGTTCAATGCAATTTTTATTGTCAATATAACGAGACCTCGTGTACCTAATACGTCTCAATAAAACCCAATGAAAAATATATTGTATTAAAGTGTCTGTAATTGAATGAACTTGACCACGTATTTATTCCTAACCCAAGGAGAACTAAAAGCTCATAAAAAATATAGGAGGGTTTTCCCATTATAAGACAGAATCGTACTTTAAAGCAGAGAGGGACTGAGGAGGATTATCTGTATACTAGCTTGAAAGCTGATAAAATGTAAACATGGTAAAGTCTTTATAATGTTAATGTGATGACCCATATTTTTAATCCCTTTGAAGGAAAAAGCCGCCCAATGGCGTGCATAAAACTTTTTTATAAATTCGAATATTGTGAAATAATGCTTTTCAAATGTAATTCAAATTAATATAGTGGATTAAAATTAACCTGCACAATAGTATATTATTAAACGAGCAATTTATGATAGCCATAATTCACGATGGGTGACGTTTGCGTCACGAGCCGCTGGCGAGGGGCGCAAGTCACCCAAGTGAATTATGGCCATAAATTGCGAGTAGAATACTATACTTTGTCCACGACACTTAATTTATTTATTAATAAATAAAAGTCAGTAGCGATTTGGCATATTACTAACCTCAAAATGTTGTGGCAGCTACTTCAAATAATTTGACATATATAGAGATGGGCGATACTGTAGAAAGTATCAATACAACGTACCGTTATAAATATATTGTTTTAAAATACTTAATATTAGAAAATATCGTTATGAAAAGTATCAATACTAAAAATTACAATATTTTATAGATACGATATATGTCAGAAACAAATCTCCTGAACAAAATACACAGATTTAATAGTGGTGAATTATGAACCATAATACACTACAGTGTATTATGAACCATAATTCACGACAGTTGATATATGGGTACCATATACCTTTAGTTAGGAGGTAAAATATTGACTTATTATTAGGTGGTCGTGGACAAAATTTGTAATACAATTCAAGGTCATCATATTAACATTAGTTACACTATAATGAGATTACTTATACAATAACCTTATTACTACTTTTAAGTTATCCACCCTGTTTAATGGGTGCAAATTTACATTTTATTAACCCATAGCTTCTAATATTTTCTGTTTCGATCAATTTTATAACTACTCCCTCTATTAAGGAGTAAAGTGAATAATTTTGTATTGTATTTTTTACGACATAAATTGAAAACAGATTGAATAAAAATATATTTATAAAATATGGAAATGTCATGTCATTTTCTTTGTTAATAATTCATGAACATAACTATGTTGTGTGCACTAGATATCGATAGAAATTTAATTGGGTTTCAACATAGAATATATTATTTCTCAATGTTTAGACATGAATTTGTTATTACTATGAAATTAGCTGTACATTGATATTTTATTTACTTTTTTCTTCTACATTATATTTATATTTATTTCAATGTATTTAATTTTATATTTATGTAACTTAAATTCCAGGAATATTCTTATTTATAGTGTGTAAAGTGAGGGAGGTTTCTGGTCACCTGGAGAGCTCGAAAACTTATTTTTTATTTTTATTTTATACAGATATGCATAATAATTGACTTGAAAAAATGTGATATGTAGTTAATATTTATTAAATTATAATGTAAAAAAATACCTAGCAAAACGGAAATGAAATTTCATGGGATAAATATCCTGTATTAAATTTTAATTAATATTCTTGTTACTATACAGTGCGTTTCTAAAAATAACGCTAGTTAAATAAACTAATATGAAAAAATTTGAATTTGTTCAATAGGCCAGTCGGTACCTATGGGTCATTTTAGACCAAAAGAAAAAAGTAATTAGCAATACAGCTGATTTTTTTTATAAGTACCTTAAAGTATGTAGATTAATATAAAAAAAATAAAACATTTTTTTTAATTCTCTAATATTTCACGCTGGGAGGAAGGTGGACAAGAATAAAAAATATCACCGTGTAGTGGAAGTGTTTTGCAATAAAAAAAAATCTCTTGCGTTTTTTCCGTCCGATCAACGGTTTGTCCGGAAAAAATTCGGTAAACTAAGTATGTGTTCCGCATCCGCGCGACTCTGCTGCACGTCGGGAGACCTACTTTCTGAATTGCGGAAAAAAATATAAATATTAAATCAGAATTTTTTTTAAATCTTTGGTAAGAGTTAAGTTTGTAAATAATAAATAAAAGGTAATACATTAATTTTCACATATTTTTATTGGAAAAAGGTAGGTATGCAAAAAATTATATCTTAAAATTAAATATTAATCATCTTTTATACCTTTCCACTATATATCTACATTTGGTTCGTTGAATATTATTCTTAATATTACGGAAGTATCAAATTTTATTTTGAAAAAATAAAGATTCCCACCCGAATCTATAAAAATTGCTATTTTCGCTTATAATACAAAAAATCATTGAATCCAAAAATGTATATGAATTACTTAATTAATTTTGTAATTATATATTCTTGATCTTGGAAGTTTCCCCAACATTTCTACGCAACCCCATTAAAATTACTCCAGTTTTATCAAAGTTACAGTACTTAATATATAATATTTTCTTGTAAATTCAAAATTACTAAAATTTACAAAATAATGAAAAGTGCCGTATTTTGTAATTAGGAAAAATTAATTATCCGTAAATTTCATTTATGGAACCCTAAATAACAGTTTCCATCCTTCGAAAAATTGTTTCAATGCCACCTTATTACATAATTACGATCCAAATTTAATTGACAACATCATAAATAAAAAGATACGAAAACATACTCTAGAACAAGTATTTCCCTCTGATAAAAACAAAAATAACCAATTTAAAAGCTTAACTTACCTTGGAATACCATCCTTGAAAATAAAATCATTATTAGAAACTTTAGACTTGAATATTTGCTTCAAAACTGACAACAATTTATCCAAATTCATTAAAAACAACAAATCCAAATCTTCAAAACTAAATAAATCAGGAGTTTATAAATTAAAATGTGGTAATGACGACTGTGATAAAATTTATATAGGTAGAACTTTTAGGAATTTTAAAACTAGAATTTCAGAACACAAACGTAGTTATGACAATCAAAAATTAGATTCCAACTATTCAAATCATTTATTAGCAAACCAACACTCTTTCGATTCAAATTTTGAAATTTTCCATATAGAAACTAAATCCTTCAAATTAAATCTTTTAGAAGCCCTAGAGATAAATAAAAACAAATATTCAGATAATCTTCTTAACGACCAACTTGATATTAACAATTCTCCATTATTAAACCTTTTTACCTAGAAAGATTCCTGTAGGATGGTTGTGAATGAGTTTCCAGGTAAACTTGTTAAATTCTTTTGTTAATTCCATATTTAGACAAATTCTTTTCATTTCCTTGTAAATAGATTATAATTTTATTGTTGAATATCCGTATAATTTAGTATTAAGGCACTGTATAAATAATAGAAAGTTTCTCATTATACCTTCATTCGTTTGAAAAAGCTACTGTGTTAGCGAAACGCGTCACTTTATGTTTAAATACAATGTAGATTTTACAAAATAAAATTGTTTGATTTCATAACTTACTATGGATCTACATCAAGTAAAAGCCTCATCTATTCAATAATTTTTTTAAACCGTTTTGACTTTTTTGATGTCGTTAATTACTTGGTTACTCGTTTTTTCTAATCTGTTAATGTAATGTAGTTATTCATTTTTCAGGGTTTGTTGATATTTTTACTTTTATTAAAGTAATGTTCGTTTTCAATAAAGTTCTTTATAGTTAAACAAAGTGAAAGTTTATATTTATAAATGTTACTGCCCTAATTTCTTGATAATTTGCTAATAATACAGGATGCTTCTTGTAATCGTACATTCAAAATAAATGTGAATGCGCCAATAGGTGTCTTATATGAAATACCATCATTATTATTAGTCACTCTATCACCTCCCAAGTTTTTGGTACAAACTCCTGGGACACCCTGTATATTTTTTATTGAGATTGTTGGTTTTTGATTAGAATATAATATTTATATTATATATAAGTAATTTGCTAAAAATGATTATGTGCTATGACAAAAAAATGCAATCTTAAAGCTGACACTTCCCACTTTAAAACGCCCTATTACAATTATTTATATCTACATTATAACTGTACAACAGTTTCAGAAAATAGAGTCGCGCGGATGCGGAACACATACTTAGTTTACCGAATTTTTTCCGGACAAACCATTGCTCGGACGACAGAAACGCAAGAGACCTTTTTTGTTGCAAAACACTCCCCCTACACGGTGGTATTATTTATTTTCCTCTATCTTCCTCCCAGCACGAAATATTGATAAGTTTCGAAAAAAAAAGTTTTGTGATTTTTTGGAACCTTAGTTCTTTACGTCAGGTTATGTTTGAGCGACCAGGGGTCGCGACGCAAAAGATCTGACCGTTACGCGTTACGTTACGCTACGTTATGTTACGTTGCTTCGTTATGTGCCTTGCTTGCGTGCTTGTGCTCTCTCCTTAGTCTCTCTTTCGTTTATGAAGCAGCGATTCATATGCTCCGGCCGGGATTCGAACCCGGGCCGTGGAAGGCGAGCATTCTACCACTGAACCACCGATGCTATATAAAAATTCTATGCAAAGCTGGTATTCGCAGTGCTGGTGATCTACTTGAATTTGTTCGGATAAATTTTTACTATTATTTCCATAATTTTTTTGCGCGATTAAGGGGACTAGCACATTTACTTTTCGAAATACAGGGTGTTGAAATTTTGAAAACTTGAATGTTTTAATTCGATAACTTTAAAATGGATGGATAAATTGATTTGACATTTGGCAGGATGTTTTTAAATGTAAAAGGGCATATTTTGAAAGAAATTGTAGTTTGTGCAACTAGTGTGGATATGATGGCCACATCGCACGATGACGAAGTTTGAGCACGATGCCGTAGGCGAAGTGCTCAATCGTTCAAGTGCGATATGGACAATCCACACGAGTCGAGCAGCATATTTTTTCTATGACCCACTTAGGAAAAAATCTAGAAAATAAAAATTTCTATAAACTGTAATATGACTTCAAATTAAAAATTTAACATATCAATTTTATGTTTCCACAAATTTTGTGGTAAACGTACAGTTCTTGAATGTCCAATTTGTATAATGCTACGGTTTCCCTTTTTAAATATACGATGCTGTTATAAGTAGATGTTGCCAGTCGGACTCCCTCATGAAGGGTACCGTACCATTATCTATAATAATGAATATTCTGCTAAATATTTCAAACGTCTACCTGTTGTCGTTATTAATATCAAGCAGAATAATTATTTAAAAATAAAATTAACAGTAAAAAAAAATTTCTTCACGGGGAATCGAACCCGGGTCTACCGCGTGAGCGTCTGGTATGCTTACCACTCATCCATCAAAGCATATGCAAATTGTTTATCTATAATGTCAGATGTATTATATAACTTTTGCTTAAAAGGAACTAAAGTTCCTACCGTGTGCCCCGCGACACGTTCTACCTTCTTCTCTAATTTGGGAAATCGATAGACTGGTAAATTTCTTTTTAATCTACATACTTTAAGCTACTTATGAAAAAAAATCAGCCGTATTGCTAATTATTACTTGTAGTTGTTACCCCTTTCGTCTGGCAATAATTTTTTAGAAGAATTATCTTTCATATAAATAAAATTTTCCTTGCTAGGCTTATTCCAAAAATGTATCACAAGCTGCTACAGGGAGACAAAATTACAATGATATTAAAATACTTGTTCTTGAAATGTTTACCGCTATCTAGAGAATCATTATAAAAGACTTCAACAATACAAAGTGAAAATACTACAAAGCCACTAAATATTTCATATTGTTTTTGGTTTTTACAGTTTTATATTAAGAAGAAAACCCTAGAGATTTGATTGACTGAACACCCCACTCTCTAACTAATGTTTATATTCATTAAAAAAGTGGTAAATTTTATCTAAAAATATGAACTGTGTTGAAGTTAGATTAAAACTTATAATTACTTGAGAATTTAGCAAAGAAAAGTTGCAGGAAAACGTATTAAAGTAATTATTGATTAATGTATTTTCCCCAGAATTGTTAAAAAAATATACTTTTTTTTGAAAGAAAGTTGTGGGTTGAAAAAAGTTTTTAAAATTTTAGAAAAAGTGCCTACCGCTTAAACGCATTTATTGTTATATTATTAATAACGAAACACATCGTGGTTTTTGACAGATTCAATCAAGAATCACGTTGTATTTGTGGAGAGAAGATGGGTCCAGATAAAAGTAGTACTTACTGACAAATTATGTACATATTTTTTCACTGTATTTTAATTAGTTTTATAATTGCGTTTTGGATGTTTATTTTTTGGTAATTGTAATAAATTACCGTGTTCTGTGATTTTTCGTACTCAATTACTTAATTTTTTATATTCAGTGATGTTTTAAATTTTTATATTATAGCTTAGAATAGGTATTATAATATATATTAAGTATATAAAATATTAATTTGATTATTTTTGTGACCTTATAGATAATATATAATATAATATACATATATTTTTTTGTATGCGGATAAAAAAAACCATGTGTAGACTATTGATACAGTGACTTTATGTACAGTGCTAGTAATAAATCACGAATAGGTACTAGATATTATAAGCACACACATACGTTTTTCAAATAAATATGATTCATTAATTATTTATTGATTGGATTATAATAAAAATGTTACTTGCACTGTACACATCAGTTTATGATATTTATATTAAATCACATTGTATAGTTAGAATTTAGTAGCTTCATAAAGTTCATCAGTCAAAATGTGCCAAGTTTCAGGTATACATTAGGTCAAGAATAAAACAGTGATTTAAATTTATTGTTTTTCTTCATCCCGGACAATAATCCAGACCAGAGAAAACATATATCTAGACTAGTTCAGGTAAAATAACAAGACAAACAGCACAAATAACAAAACGAATAAAACCAACTATAAAAATAATACATCAACTAATGTGCTCTAATAGTTATGCAACTTTCATTGCATTTCAGTAGCATTAATTCCTTATAAAATAATATGTAGCAGGCATAACAAAATCGTTATTCAAAATATGCTGCACCAGACATCTTAATAAATTAGTTTCAATTAAAAATAAATATATATCTTAGACTCACCTCTCCATCCATAAATATGTTGTATATACTCAGCCACATCAATAATCCTAGTCAGATTTGTCACGATAAATGTTTTATAACTTAATATACTTACGTACACTCAAATACACTAGGTAAATATATCACCAAATAATGTTTATATCAATAGCAACCCACCCAAAATACTTTTTAAACAGTAATTTAACTGAATACATATTCAATTTCCCGGCAAACTGATGCTTCTTCCCTCTTGTTACACTACTGACATGCGCTTTAATAGTTATACATTACTGGTTGCATAAGGTGCGGCAGTCGTAAAAAAGAGAAATTAGGAATTAAAATGTTTGCAGCTTTTTTAGATCAAAATAGAAATGAAATTACGTTGCTGAAATAAGTATAAAAACTAGTTTTGAATGTAAATCTATAATAATTAATATGATTTATAAGAATATACCTAACGTATGCAACACAATATACAGACAGGTATTGTTTGCTAGCTATAGGTCTCTGGTTATAAAGTGTATATTATCTCTGGTTATAAATAGATTAATTCCTATAATTATTATTAATTAATTATTTTAAATTCATAATGCTAAGAATCAAATCGTGAAATTTTGGAGGTTGTGTACTAATCCAAAAACTTGCTTTTATTTATTTCTGTATGTCATGAACATATGGCATCTGTCAAGTTTATTTTGAAATTAAACGTCAAAGTCAAACAGGTTGAGTAGTGTTGGCAAAGTTTAAAACTTTTATTTAAACTAAACATAAATGATTCTATAAACTAGTGAGAAACTGTTCATAAAATTTAAATATTGAAGATGTCGTGGTTGAATTTTAATGACAGTTTAAATAACTTGAAGGGCCAAATATCCAATTTTGCTAGTAATGTTTTGGCTGAAGAAGACCAAGGTAAACATGAACTTTGTGGTAACTTTACTTAAGGACCAAATTATATTTTGTAACATCTAACCTAAATGTATTGTTGACTTATTTAATTGTTGAAATTATATTATATTTTCTAATTGTGTTATTTTGCAGGATCAGAATTAAATGACAGTGATTATAAGAAACTCCAAGAACTATGTATTCAACAAGAATTTGAGGTAAATAAGATTTTTAAATGTTTAAATTAATATTGACTGCTGTTTAGTACTATATTATTATTAATATTGTAATATTCTCCAACTCCAGATAACTAGTAGAAGTTGTCACAGTTGAGATTATTTTTAATGAGTTTCTTACAAACTGTATTATTGCTTTCTAAATTGAAGTGTATAGGGTGAAGGGCTAAGATTGAGGCAAGGTATGCGAGCTTAGATTGAGAATATTTGATGTTTTACTTAGAATTAATTTCATAGCAAAGTGATACCTTAAGCATGGATTATATTAGTGAAGCTGTCTTAGTTTTTAAACATAGTGTACATGCTCAGTAGTGGCATTAACGCTTTGTTTTGAAACATGAAAATAGTGAAAGTAGACAATTATACTATTTCAAACAAAATTGTTAATGATTTTAGTGTTCAGTTTATACATATTTCAAGTATCTTTACAAACTGTAAATTCCATTAATTTCTATATTTTTAGATTAAGAAATTAAGGCAAGTTAATGAAGAACTGAACAATAAACAAGTAAGTAATATTTTTACTATAGTAGAGTAAACTTTCTCTCTTCTGGCACAATTTCTAGACAATATAGATAATATATTTTATATAAAAAATTATTAAACATTTTCACTGTTACTTTAAAAATTACTAGTTATTATTGTGGTCGTGAACAGTAGTTCCAATAGCACGTGCAGTGTGTGTTGTCTAACACGTAGTTTGAATGTATCGATCTATATTTAAATGTAATATTCGTTAATTTCAAATGTAATGCCCGTTTGTAATCATCAATGATTTAGTACAAGTTTTAGTCAATTTTTTAGGATCCTAAACTTAGGACACTAAAATATTGACAAGAAAAAAATGTGTTTGCAACACACCATGTTTTAGTCATTTATTTAGGTTGTAATTATGGGCACTAAGCAGTATGATTTTGTTAGTAATCTGTCACTTTTCAGATTTTAATAAAGAATTTTAATTTTTTAATTTAAATAGGTATCAAACAACAATGCACACAGAATTTTTATTGTTAGCAGCAGCAACTCTTATTAATATAGTAGTAGTTAGGAATTATATAAGAAAGAGAAACCCTCATGTGCTTATTTTTATATTGAGAACTTTTAACTATGTGAAGGCAAGGTCTTTCTTTATATTATTATAGTTCAATAAGTCGAAGTACTTGATCATGAGACCGCGACATTTTTGATATTTAAAATAGCTCAAACGAAAAACTTTCACACACACAACATTCTCACCCCTCAATAAACGATATAATATACAATCTTTGAATAAATAAACGTTGGTTATGTAGCAGAACCAGTGTCACCACCATGATGAAAAATAAAAAAATCAATAACCTTAAAATAAAGCTTACCCTATATGTTTGCCCCAAGCTGGTTCTATATAAATATTTTCTATCAATCAAAATTAAACAAATATAGGACAAATTTCGTCAATTTCAAAATTTACTGAAAAAATGATGATAAATGTGTATGTATCTATCACATACTTAGGATCCTAAAAAATTGACTAAAACTACTAAATCATTGATAATTACAAACGGGCATAAGTAACAAAAATATAATGTAAAACACCAACTCCAGAATAATACTAAACAATATTAATCCTTTTCCAGCATTAAGATTATCCGTATTTAAATCTTGCAATCTGAAAATACAGTTGAAAGAGTTGCCCATCAATATATTTCTAGTTGATGTTGGTTGTTCTTGAAGATTAATATTTTTTATTTGTTCTATTTTTATGTTCCGTTTCTGCTTGAAGATTGTATATCTTGATACATAAATTATAAATTCATTGATAATAATTTACACACCATATTACAGGATGCGGTATTAAATAATATGATACCAATCCTGTGGTTTAATAGTAGTGCTAACCCCATATAATTTAAATTATCATGAATAAAAAAATTATGAACCAGATTGCAGTGACCGAAGTATAAAAATAAGGAAGTAAGTAAAATATTTTGTCAAGTTTGAGTACAGCTTTGTAATATCTAATAAACATCTGGTTGTTGAAAGTATTATTGTATTCCAATACTTTTTAAAACAAACTATATTTTACAGCTTGTCACTCCTTCTTTTGTGTCTTACAAGGATATTTACTTGCTCGTTTTGGTAGCCTAATTAAAAGCACCAGATCTTTGATGTCTTGGTATATTTTTTGTGATTGACCTTCCAATAATTTTGAATTGGAGAAAATCACGTGTCAATAGATGGCACTGAATTTTTCAATATGGCTGCTATAAGGGTGAACAACAAAGGCACGCGGCCGGTCAGCTGATGGCATGACAGTAGTCTGTCACAGTTTGTGAAGGTTAGAACTAGAACTTTTATCACGTTTTTATTGTTTTCGTATACCTCATCGATGTGTGATTGTTTTTATCTCAGAAAAGCACTTTCAATAGCTATATTACTTTACCATTTATACTCAAATTTTAAATCACAGATTTTAAATGACACAACAAAATTATTGGCATCTGATTTTGTTGTTCACCTTTATTGAAGTTAGAAAGGAAATTAACAGATGTCGCCCACTTCGTAGTTTTCGCCAATAGAGGAGTTCAGTCTAAGGTCAGCGGTTTTTTCTGACAAGAATGACAGTTAAGGTCTACCCTTCAAAACATAAGATTCTGGCATGTTTTTATCATTGCGAACATCTATATTGCTTTATTAAAATTATTAATACACCCCCGAAGCGTATATCTTGAAATTTAAAATGACTTTTTAGCTGAATACTCAACATATCGGTGGCCAATAATTCTAGGAACACTTGGCACGTCACCATTTCATTTCTGTTATCTGTCACTAGTTATGTCAGATGTCAGTGGTAAAAGTAATTAGAAGAATAGAGATACAACTAACTAGAAATGCTACAAAAATTTAATTGAAAATGGACATACGCAATTAAACGAATATCAAGAAAAATAAATATAACTGACATTTGACATAACTAGTGACAGAATAACAGAAATGAAATGGTGACTTGCCAAAAGTTCCTAGAGTTTTTGGCCACCGATATGTTGAGTATGCAACTAAAAAGTCATTTTAAATTTCAAGATATACGCTTCGGGCCTGTATTCATTATTTTAATAAAGCAATATAGATGTTCGCAATGATAAAAAAACATGCAAAAATCTTATGTTTTGAATGGTAGACCTTGACTGTCATTCTTGTCAGAAAAAACCACATTTGTTGTCCATAGTGATCTTAAGGTCTGTTCTCACAAGCATCACAGACAGTCTTTGACAATCCGGATTCGGCGCAAAGACCCTAAAACTTTCTCCCGAGAACACTTTAGGGTCTTTGCGCCGAATCCGGATTGTCAAAGACTGTTTGTGATGCTTGTGAGAACAGACCTTTAGACTGAACTCCTCTATTAAAGCTGCATACCTTTTTGGCATGTAGCTGTATAATATTTATTATTTATATTCTTTTCATCATAGAAAACATTTTAATGTTTTTTTTTTCGATTGAACTAATATAAAAAGCATATGCTATAAATAATCCCCCTGTTTATTGGATAAGTAATTTTATCTGTCCCTATTAAATCATTCAACCTACAGGTAAAAAATATATATATATCGTTTATCATTATGTCAAATAAAATTAACCATCGATAAATACAGAGTGATCGAAATAATTCGAGAGATACATTGTCATATGAACATGCACAAAAATGATTGTTGTGATATGAAAAATGCTCGAAATTTGTGAAATGGGGTTTTTGGGACTTGGAATCAACTTGGTCAATTGATAAAATCATTCTTGCGCCTTCAAATAGTGTCATGAAATTAAAAAAAGGTATTTTCAACATAAAAAGTGATTTATATACATTTATATTTATGTACATTTATAAGAGCTATATAATGTTAAGTTTTTGTAGGAAAAAAAAACTAAGAAAGTTAAGTAAATGTACTACTTCCCGTTAAACAAGTTTAGCACCAATCACATATTCACCACACCTAATATCCAGTGATCATTTAAAGTTTTCAAGTTTCTTTTTTAAGCATTTAATTTATTTTGAATAGTTTTTGGTCCACCCTGTATGTTTAATAGGTGTATTCGTATTCCGAGAACGTTCTCTGCACCCTGATGATATGAATTTATATTTTGGTACTCGTTATCACACACCCTGAACAAATAAAAACATCTGTCTGTTTGTTTTCGATAACAATGTTTGGATATTGTTCCAGTTGAAAAATGAAATTTCTTTTTATTTTTGGTTAGGTTCGTTGGGAAAAAAAAGAACTGCATTTGTTATATTATATGTAAATAGGTGTACAGAAAAGATAGACTGGAAAAAAATAGTTCTAGAAATAATAGATCCAATAGTACCATACCATTTATTGACAAAATATAATATATTTACATGTAAAAATACGTCTAGGTCTTAAATATATGAAAAAAAACAATATACAAGTATGTATCTATAACAAAGTAAAAACTATATATGTTGGCAATGCGGTTCACTTTATGGCCCGCGCGGGCATAAAGAGAATCAATTTTTTGTTCAATTTATTTAATAACCATGTCGTAAGCTTCTTTAGACTTTTTTGGCAACACATTTACAGTTGCTTTCTTTGCTTTTTCAATAATTTCGTCAGGAGTTCCAACATATTGTATACTCATACTATTTTAAGTGCAAAGGCAACATAGACTAGGGGCTATGCCCCATAATTGTAGATTCTCTGATAGAGGTATCAAACAGTACCAGATATAAAAAAAAATTGGCTTACTAGAAGACCATTTCTAATTTTAAAAAAGTTATAGGGGAAAGTGGAAATTATTTATATTTTGAAAAATATGTTTCTTTACCTTTATATACAGGGTGTCCCACGAGGTTTTGGCCAATATATATCTCGAGAACTATTTGAACTACAATATTGAAATTTGGCAGTTATAAACCGTAGGTGGTATTACATATTTTAAGCAATCAGCTACTTTGCTACAATGTCACGTTTCGAGTCACGTGGTATAATTTTTAGAAATTTAATGAGACAACCTGTATATTGTTCCACTGCTCTGAAGGCCTCTTATACTAATTCGGCGATACCTATTTTTTTGTGTTAGGTACTTAGAAACGACAAAATAATTTTTATAAAGTGACATTGTAGCAAAGTAGCTGATTATTTAAAATATGTAATACTAGGTATATATACACATAGATTCAAAAGTTTTGCATCACCCTAAATCTCCGACAAAAAAAAATGTGTTCATTATAAATGGATCAGCGATTAATCAAATAATTAGTTTCAATGAAAAAAAACGTGTATATTTGTCAAATATTTTTATTATCCAATAATAAACTTGGTTTAAAGATAAAAAGTATTCTTAGAAATTAAATAAATTAAATACAAATTGATTCTTTTCAAAGAAAAGGTTAAGTGAGAACCTGCATGAGAACCTTTAATAAAGAGTATTTCCACCTCTAGAATTTATTCAAGCTTGAAGTCGCCTGCCCATGCTTTTTACGAAATTATTGATATTCTGTTGAGGAATATCTTCCCATTCTTCTTGGGCCGCATGAACAAGCTCTTGTACACTTCTGGGTGGATTTCTGCGTGCTGCCACTGCCCTGGAAAGCATGTTCTATGGAATTCATGTCAGGAGATAGGGCAGGCCAGTTTAAACGATTGATCCCTTCAGTTTCAAGATACTCATTTACAGCTCTGGTCCGATGAGGTCGGGCGTTATCGTCCATAAAAACGAAGGAATTGCCAACAGCTGTGCGCCATAGTCTCACGTGAGGATGCAGAATCTCTCTGAGACATCTATCACCAGTCATCGTTCCCTCCACATGAATTAATTCTGTGCGATCATTTAACATGATACCAGCCCAAAACATAGCACTTCCTCCTCTGAAGGGCGGCACAGGGCGAGCATGGGCAAGCTGAGCAGCTCTCATTGGATCCCGCCACACACGCATTCGATGGCTATCTTGTACCAAACAAATCCTTGTCTCGTCCGAAAAAAACCCCTAATTCCAAAATTCTTCAGGCAAGGCCGCGTGTTCTTGAGCCCACTGTAGTCGGCGAACTCTGTGCTCAGATTGTAGTCTGGGCACTCTTATTGGTCGGCGACCCCTCAAACCTGTCGCAAGTATTCGTCTTCGTAATGTCGAGATCGATACTTGAACTCCCAACGCATGTCTCATATCTCTTTGGAGTGCTGGTATTGCCATGGTCGGGTTTCTTCGGATAGTTAAGTGGATATAGCGGTTCTGCCGCTGATTAGTAACACGCCTTCTACCGCTTCTAGGTCTATCACGAAGAGAATTGGTCTGGAGATACCGGTTCCATACACGAGACTCATCATTTTGCCAAACGCCAACTCTGTTTGCCACGAACCTTTGAGAATGACCTACTTCAACTAAAGCCACTATTCTGGCACGGTCAATCTCACTTATGACTTGACGATTCATGTTTGCACTTAAAATCG
>CAJUYH010004872.1:15070-25372 GCA_910591685.1 Galerucella tenella | reverse complement strand
AATATCAACTTCATGGTTGCCAGACGCACTTACGGCACTAAATGGGGACTTAGACCCAGCATGGTACACTGGCTGTACAAAATGGTTGTCATTCCCAGGATCACATATGCATTTCTGGTATGGTGGCCAAAGATCAGACAATCCCCTGCTATGCTAAAACTAAGCAAGGTCCAAAGACTTGCTTGCATTGGCATTACAGGGTCAATGAGGACTACTCCTACAGCGGCGCTGGAGACAATGGTAGACCTTCCTCCGCTACATTGTGTCATAATGTGCGAAGCAAGGGCAGCACTAACCCGACTGGAAAAGGCATCAGACCATGACGTGGCACATGGGAGAAAACACACAAATAAGGCATGTGGATGAAGACTTTAAAATGCCAACAGACCACATGACCACCAGATATATCTTTCGTAAGAACTCCGAGATTGTCATCAAAGATCGAAAGGAGCTTGAGGAAGAGAACGCACCACCACTTAGTAGAGCGAATGAACTGATCTGGTATACAGACGGATCAAAAAATGAACTCGGCACCGGAGCGGGCATATAAAGCAAGACGAGCAAATATGAAGGAATCGTCTCGCTAGGAAAATACGCCTCTGTATTTCAAGCAGAGGTCTATGCAATACTTGCATGTGCAAGGGCAAATAATAAGAGAGCCTACAACAACAGGCAGATCAGCAAGCTGCCCTTAAAGCACTTCAGAGCTATAGGGTGACATCTCGGCTAGTATGAGAATAAAGGTCATAAAGGAATCGCAGGCAATGAAAAAACTGACGAACTCGCAAGAGTAGGATCGTCAACTCTGATGAACGGACCCGAACCTGCTGCGGGCATCCCCAGATGCTTAACGAGGTCATGGTTAATAGGGTGGGTGAAAGAACAACACAATAAACACTGGAAGAATACGACCAGGCAAATACATGGGAAGAAATTCATAAAAGAACCATCAGAAAAAGTAGCAAAAGAACTGCTCTCAATGAGCAGGAACAAACTACGCACCATAACGGGGCTACTTACCACTTTCCCACAAAGGAGCACCTAAACAAAATAGGGCTGTATAACGGAGACCTTACATGCAGAAGATGCAAAAAGGATACCGAAACAGCTCTACAGATACTATGCACCTGTGAGTCGCAAGACCACAGAAGGCAGAAACTGTATGGCAGAACCCAAATGACTCCAGAAGACTTCTACAACCAACCAGCAAAGAACCTGTATGAGCTAATACAGGGAACGGATTGGCTGAATAGGTTGTAGTCAGAACACTAGGAGTATCCACAATAAGCCCAGGAGGCTGAGGTGGTACCGGCGAAGGGACGGCTCCTTAGAAAAAAAAATATCAACTTTATCGTGAAAAGGCATAGGACCTTTTTTATCGGTATTTCAATGAAGAATATAAAAAAAATTGTCCGGTTGAAAAATAACAATGCCTTGCAATTGTTTAAACAATTTCGGTTTAAACAATATGGCACCGGGTTGCCCCTTGGCAACATGCTTTTATATCATCAGTGGGGCAATTTGAAAAGGATCGCAGGAAAAAATTGAGGTGAAATAGTTTTCGGTACTCATGCGCCGATTCCTTCTAGACTAACAAGGAAGATACAGAAGAAGAATAAAATTTCGTTTCCTCTATTATGGAAACCGACTAATAAATAAAATCCCAAATTTAATACAATTTCGATTTGGTGATTTGTCATCAATAAACGAGGATACATTTTGACTTACTGTGTATATTTGAATACTGATTTATTTTAATCCAATAAAAAAAGTTTCAACAGTTTCTCTCATTCTCAATTCCTAGTAAATACTGAATAAAACTGTATTTGGGTCACCATGTCATGTCATTTAAATATTTTTGCCAAGTTTGTCTGGATTCGCGATTTAATCGGTTTGTTGATAATCCGAATTTTTGAACTTCGGTTTATTTCGCTGTATTTTTATTGGCAATGCTCTCATTGCCAAGAATTTTAATACATATGTTATAACGTCACATTTCCCACAGTTATTTAGGAAAATCTGTAACTGATCGAGTGTTTCGATTTGAAAAAAAACTTTGTGATAATGGGTGTTAAGGATATGTTTGTAAAATTAGGTGTGTATACGTATATAAGTATCTTGTTTTATTGTACCTACTGCTTTTTGCATTTTAGTTTTAATTATAGTCAACCTTGGAACAAATGCAACAAGTTGAGGTTATAAAAGTTATTTGGGAAAATTCCACTACTCTGTGAAGTTGACAATTATTGCTTCTTCTAGCCAACTGAGGAGTTGAATTTCTCTATTAGTGGTTAATAATTTTTTACTATTAACCTAGGTCAATAATAGACAAATTCAAATATTTTGAGAATTCAGGGATAGTTGTTCAACAAAAACATGTGCAACATAATTTTTTATACCCAGGAGATTGTCTTTAACATATTTGCTGCTTGAAATTACTTATCAAGATAAAATTATTAGGATAAAAATGCCATTTGTTGAAAGTTCGCGCACAACCAAAAATGACTGAGCTCAGATCTTCCTCTAGTTTCCTTTGAAAATGGCTGTCGAAGCAGCAGCCGGAACGTCTTTAAACCCAAGAAAAATAATAAGTCCATTGAGAATGTCTTGAATATTTTGTGTATATCTCAGTAGATACCAACAATTGGTTGTAAAATATTATTTAATAATCATGAACTAATTGATTAATGATTCTTTTGTTGCAGGCTCCATAATGTTCCACGTGAGAAGAAGACCTGCGGATTGCGCCCCGAGGAAAAGAAAAAAGAAACCAGGGGCCCTCGGTCAAGCGGCTAGCACCCGCGATGTCCGAGGAGATTCGGCCCCGTTACTAGTCGAATTAGGACCGGATGGATCGGCTCCTCATCCCGGAGATAACGCTAGAACATTTAGATTGACCAATGATGTTATGGAGGTAAGACATTTACAATATTTGCAAGTGAAATATACTCTGCAGTTTTGAACAAAAAAAATAACAGTTTTCAAGTTTAGACAACACGGTATCTTTTTGGTAATTTTGACAAATACTGATTATTTGAATTATATATTCGGATTATTTTCATTTTTCAGCGGCAACACTGGTCTTCATTGTATTTGATGTCAGCTGTCACTTAAACTCTTTATTTTTACATTTTTATTTGCTTCATAAATTACAGAACAATCTAACTTTATCAAGACTCATTCATATTTGGAATTTGTTCTATTTGGAATTTGTTCTATTGTAATGTGGAACTTAACAATGTTGTTGATTAAATAATATATAATATAGATAGCTAAATTGAACATTTAATATTTATTTGATTAATCACACAACATTATTGCCATACTTTCTTGTTTATAACAACAATAACCAAATATATAAGACCTATAGATATAGATAATTGGTAGTGGTGAAATGTAAATTCCAATATTAACACTTACTGCAAGCGCCAAGCGAGATATCACGCAGGTATAGATTCTCCGAACTAAATTACTATTGGATTACGATAAGCCCCTTGCCCGTTAGTTTCGTACCTATACCACAAAAATTATTCAGACAATGCAAAACGCCAACAGAATTGGAGAACAACTAATGTACAGAGCTTGCAGTATGCACTTTAACTTTCGGCTGTTGTTATGAAAACCGAATTTTTAAACAACACAACGAACATTGGAAAAAATGTCAACTCTAAATATATCAAATTGGTTACACTATTAATTTAAATTAAAAAAATAGTAAACATACAGATGGATTCAATAGCTCTACTCCAAAAGATCCTGGATCGCTATTCTTGATATCCTTGCGCATGGTTACGAAAGATCAATTAGCGAACACTTTTTGAAAATGGTATTTTTGGTAACATCGAAATGTCTAGATTATTTATTTAATTTTTTTTTTATTGAATGTAATATTTTTTGATGCTACATACGATTTTAAGCTGGCCCAGACCAGCTCAATTGGATTAAAATCTGGGTGATATGGAGGTAATCTTGATGTGTAAACAGATTCGATTTTGTTGACTTATCTTTTGACAGTAGTTGACATGTATGATTTCGATAATTGTTTTCTATTCAAAATATCGATTGTTACTATTCAAAAAATACAACTACAGTCACATGTACACGCCTACCAAGGACTCTTGTTTGCTTCTGTCGACTATACATTAATAACTAGTATATTTTTCTCTAAATTTCTTCTCGCCCCCTATTATGCAAACGTAATTTATGAACGGCCCCTTATTAAAATTATTTTATCTGCTTCCTACTTTCTGTGGGAAAATAAAATGGCTTATTATATTTTTCATGTATTTTTTTATACGCGACATATCAATCCGTATATTAAAAAGTTATAAAAATGTCGTTTCCGTTTATAGTTTTGCTCTAAAAGAGTAAAGGGTCGTCTATGCTTATTTGCTCTAGTTTATATACTTTGGTTGGTAGTAGTATTTTATCCGAATGTTCTATTAATGGATTCTGAGTTTATGATGCAGAAACGGATGAGTTTCATTGTATATCTAAAATTAAAAGCAGTCTTACATTTTTCAATTAGTTGAAATTAAAAAGGCAAGTGAGATTTAATTGGTTCGTTCTCAAGAAAAACCGCTCGAAACAAAACTAGTTTGCTTGTAGCATCATTTTCTTATCTTCTCCAGTGTTCCATTATACTCGAATACTGTAACAGAATTTCCATCCATATTATATTCTTGTAAGACAATTGAAGCTGATGTCATCATCAAACAAAGTGGCCAAATAATAAGCACTTGTATTTAAAATTCATAGCTTTAACCCATTTTTTCAAAAAACTTTTATTTTCAATATTTTACAGTATACAATTAAAAAACATGTTTCTTTTCTTACCATTTACTTCACATGATATCGGGGTGAGATTATTGATTAAAAATTCCACGGAAATTTCTCTACTAAAACAACTTTATCGACGATTAAAAAGTATGAATAACCGTGTTGTTCAACAACCTCTCCTATAACCTCTTGAAATTCTTCCGTGGCCTCTAATGAATGAAAACATCTATTGAGAATCGTGTAAAGATGAATGTAATCAACCTTATGTTTAAAGTGGTAGCGACTACTCAAGATTGAGTATTAATCGTCTATTGAAGTCAAGTTAAAAGCAGCAGGTGGTATAGCTTCAAGTAGGTTTGCCACTATACAGAGAAAGTACGGAACCCCCTAAGTAGGTATCTCCTTAACTGTTTGATACTTTTAAATGAAATTGCTCATACCTCTCTAAAAAGATCCAAGGAATTCAAAAATGCTATAAAATTTAATGTTAAACCGGAAATGCATATCAACTTTGTTAGTTCAAATATCAAGTGAAGGAAAATATATCGAAATTTTCATTATGCGAGAATATGGAGAGGATAAATTATTTATTAAAGCCTCAATTATTCAATAAAAATAAGAATGGAAAGTTTCACTGTATGCAGGGTGTTCTATTTAAAATAACAAAGTTGATATGCATTTCCGGTTTAACCGGAAATGTTACATTAAGTTTGATAGCACTTTTGAATTCCTTGGATCTTCTTAGAAGTGGATGAGCAATTTCATTTAAAAATATTAAGCCGTTGAGGAGATACTTAGGGGGTTCCATACTAACTCGTATGGTTTTTAAGAAATCTCAAAAAAAAACGGAAAACATATGTATTTTTGTATACTAAATCGAATGCAAATCCTCTTTTCGACCTTTTAGAATAAATCAATCAATCAATAAATAAAATCTGCTTTTTCAGTTTGACATCACTTCGATATTATCTGATAAACAAGCGTTTAAAACGGAAAATTAATTCTGAAAATGAATTTTATCATACACTGACGACAAAAACATTTGCTCTAAAATATGCAGAATAACGTCTCACTCGTCGTCCTGAAATTTCACAACTTTCCCTTTATCCGTTTCAAGGATAATCCTGAGATTTTTCAGCAATGCTGTATGTTTATATCACAAGAAAAGTACAGATAATGCTTCCATTAGATTCAATATTTTATAATATTCAAGCTAACAGTGAAGAAATTTATTTTTTTAGTAATTCTTTAAATGTAGACAGAAATATCTCGAAACGGCAGTATGGAACATCTTCAAAATGTAGAATCACTTACAATTTTATTATCGTATATGAACAGTTTGATTTATTATAAACTGTCCAAAATTCAGCTTCTAAGACAATGTGTTTGCATCCGTTTCTAAAAAAAATCGTTTGTATGTTTAATACAATGTTTTGTTTTATTTCCTGTTTTTATTTCGACATAATCTAGCTCAGCAGGATACAAACAGTATCATTGAAGTTTCACCTTCATAGCATGTCAATAAAAATAAAAGAATAGGTCAACTTAAAAACTTCCATGAATCAATATTTATGTTTATATTTTATGTTATGAAAAATATGTTATATAATACCGACTTATCATTGCGATTTTTTATGTAAACATATCTACTAGGGTGTGGTATTTTATGGAAAAATTCAATCATAATTTTATGAGTACGATATAAGGTGATTCTATTGAAATCTATTAGAAAAGTATACGTGGTAATTTGACTTGTATAGTAGTTCTCAAAGTGTATCGTCTTCACTTTTGCCGGAAATCATAAAATTAATGGGCCATTTGCAATAAATAATATGGCCGATACCAGCTGTAGAAAAGATCGCCAGTGGGGGACTATGCAAAATTATGTATTTTAAAAAGGATCAAATCCACAAATATCCATCTTTTTGTATTTTTATCATACATCCTTTGGTTTTTATTTAATATGTTGTGAATACCATTTCTCTAAACTCTTTTCTTCTTCCTGCTACCAAACTAAATTTCAATGTCAAAATATTTTATTTCTCAACATATTCTCCTCTTAATTGGATACATTTATTACGGCGAACCAGGCAACGTCTCTAGACCTGTCAAGAAAAATATTTCTTCCTGCTCTGCAAACCAGACCTCCACAGCTTTTATTACTTCCTCGTTGGAAGAAAATTAACGACCTTTCAAACTTTTTTTCAGTTGAGGAAAGAAATGATAGTCGGACGGAGCCAAATCTGGTGAATAAGGGTTTTCTAGTAATTCAACCCCTAAATCATGAATTTTTTGCATGGCAACATGATATTTGTGTGCAGGGGCGTTGTCTTGCAAAAACAAAACACCTTTGGATAGCTTTCCGCGTATTTTCTTATTAATTTTTTCCCTTAGAGTGGTCAGTAATGTCGAATAGTAATCTACGGTTATTGTTCTACCCTTATCCAAAAAATCAATCATGATTATTGGTCGCGTTCATCACAACGTAGCGCTACCGAAGCAATAATCAATTTCCTGCTGAACGCGTGTTTTGTTAACTGATCAGATTGAGCGATGTGGTATCAGTCGCCATTTTTTCAATCAGAATTAAAATACGCTACACGCTACCGATTGATGATGCATTAACTGTCATACATGACATATGTTGGAAACATAAATATCTTTATTTGGAGATATTTTAGTTTGTATTTTAGTGAAAATGTGTGAACAGCCTGCTGGAGGTGACTTACTATTTCATTAATAAATTGTATAGTTTGTCAGGAAATTCAACTCTTCATAGTTTGCTCCAAAGTGGGTTATTGTTATTAACTCCCATTTTTTATGGTTAGAAGTAATACCTATTTCATAATTGTATATATCAAATAAAATTGAGTTGTTGTTGTTGTATTCATTGACATTTGACATATTATGTCGATGGTTTTATTAGCACGTTCATCAGAATTACGAACTGATAGATCACTCTAAAAATCGCTACCTGATCAACTTTGTTGGGATGAACGCGACCATTGATTACTCCATGGCAATCCCAAAAAACTGAAGCAAGAACTTTTCCAGCAGATTTTTGGACACGAAACTTCTTAGGTCTTGGAGAGGACGAATAAGGACATTGATCCCCAAGGGTATTAAGCATATCTTCGTAAATCTGCTGACCTCTTAACCATTTTAAATACATGATGATGGCTCGATACTCCAATTTTTCGATTTTCACAATTTCGGCGGACATCTTTTTTCTTTTAATTTATTGCGTAACTCTGATTTACTTTTTTGACGTCCAACTTCACACTGACACTTCTAATGAGTTATTTTTCGTTGCTATGGTAACGCAATATTTTGTTTATGCATGGAACTGGTCTAGGCTAACTAGATATACATCCTCGTATTAAATACTATCAACTAATTAACTATTACCAAACCCGCCCTTGCTTTGTCACTCGACTGTTGTTGGGTTTCATTTCATGTAAAATTCTTTTAAGATCGTAAATGGTCGTATTCAGATAATTGCCATCAAAAGCGAAGACGATATACTTTGAGGCAAACTATACGCCTGTACTAACGCCAAATAAAAACAATATTTAACTGTAACTGTTTGATAGGGTGGACCACCACAGGCAAGCTGTTCACAGCGTTATAAATACGCAAAATACAATTTTCCATCAGCACAATAAAATTCCAGATTTCCCAAGAGGGGTATTTCAAAAACATGTTAGCTATCGATTACAATGAAATTTCATAGTTTTAGTCAAGTTTTAATTGCCGTCTGATATATCGTTAATGGGTGTGAGTGGTATCTCGGTAAAAAATAATATTCAGTGATGCTGAATGATATTATATTTTTATTCGTTTGTTGAAGATTCATTGATGTTTGTTTAGTTTGTACTCGTTTTTTCTGAGAAAATCGGAATTTTAATAAAAGTAAGTTATTATTTTATCTTTCAAAAAATGGATGACAGTTTTCTCTTAAAAAAATCACGAAATTAGTTCCAAAATAACCTATAAATAACCGTACCAAAGATTTCATTACCATATTCGTCTTTACAGGGTCAACTTTATATTTTTAGGGTTTGTATAGATACTATACTTGACGATTTTACCACGTTTCATCTTTAAAAAATCACTAAAGCCAAATTAATAATTTTAAATATTGGGCATTAAATAAAAACAAGAATTTTTAAGCCACTGCCCCATTGAATAAGGGAAGCTAGGCTACAGGTCCGTTCTTCACAAAATGAGTGGTATGATCTAATCGATTATTATTATTATTATTATTATTATATTTAGAGCTTAATTCACAGCAAAAATAGACCAAATAATATACGAGAACTGCGTCAATGAATAGTAGATACATTTCTAAAAATTACAGTCGAAATGGATGATGTAGCTAAAGTTGAAATAATACCCTTCTTGCTGTGCGTCATCGATTGTGACGTATATCCGGGTTTTCGGCATGTCGTTTATTTTATTTGCTATTTTGACATATAGCTAACCTTAAATTTGATAAATAAAATCATCAGGATCGTATGCAGCCAAATTCGAAAAGGTTATGAAATCAATCATTACCAGCATCTTTTTCTAACTGAAAATACTTCAGAACTTTCAAAATGCTGATGTTTTTTCGTGTATCTATTCATATTTTTGTATTATTTAGATAAATATAACAATAAGATTAATATTCACTTCAAATAAATAATAATTGACCGTAAGCAACAAAGTACACACCTGACAAGAACTGTCAGTGTGACAGTAGAAAAAGACGTAAGACACATTGCCGCTAAGAAAGTAAGGCCTTTATAGTATTATGGACTCTCAATTGATAGGTTGCGCTTACGCGTAATCTAAACATCAACCAATCAAATTTTTGTAAGTCAAAGATTGGGGTTAACGTTTGTAAAACATTCAAACGGTTCATTATTGTGATATTTTGATTAGGATTAATCACAGACCTGCCTTTTTTTCCATTTCTTCCTACGTAATGTGTTAAAAGGAGATTAACAATCGATGACGCATACCATTAAGGGAATTATTTCAACCATACCACAATTTTTTTCAGTCCCCTTTTCTTCACTGAAGCCAAAACATTAAGAGCTAATGGTATTCCATGAGCTATTCCAAATTCACAGCAAAAATAGTCCAAATAATACACGTAAACTACGTCAATGAATAATAGATACATTTCTAAAAATTACAGTCAAAATGGATGAAGCAGCTACATCTCATGTCAAGAAGTTACTGGTACTACAAAATGGACGTCATTTTGGACAACTTTTATCACTGATTTATTATTACCTACCTTAGAATTACTGTGAATTACATCATTATTCCATATTTTGTTCAATGTCATTAAAGTACAAGATAAATTGTTGAATTTGGAAACTTTGATAATTTTTTTAAAATTCTTATTTAATGCCAAATATTTAAAATTTATAAAGACCAACCGTGGTAGAATCGAGGGTAGAATTAAAGACGAAACGTTGAAATGAATTTTTTGGTATGGTAATTTTTAGAAAACCTCGTTTATCAAAAAAA
>CAJUYH010004872.1:0-10070 GCA_910591685.1 Galerucella tenella | reverse complement strand
CCTACACTCATAAAAAATATAAATCCGGCACTGTACTTAGTTCATGAGGAAAGTCTCAGATACCTACTAGTAGCTCCTTTGGTCCTATTTTCCTGAGGAACTTTAGGATATCTCCTAGGTGTTGTGTGTCCAACCGACCTAAAAAGCTTTTCTTTTCCTTGTAAGTCTTATTGATAAATTTCTTATTTTTCAGGCTCTCTCCACAGTCATTAGCAATGCCAACTTATGTACAAGAGGTTTTGGCCAAAAGTTAATCAACAGACTAAGGAATCTCCAAGCATGGACGGAATCACAGGGATTAGAACTAGCAGCTGAGTGTCATCTTGCAAAAATTGTACAATGTTCCCATTTATTACAAGCCCCTAAATATGCTCCTGAAGATTTAGCCAATCTGTCTGCAGCTTGCTTTAAATTAAACTCAATGCAACTGGGAGCATTATTGATGCAATATAAAGGTAACAAGATTTTTTGTTAATTTGAGTTAACCAAGTGAACTTTAATGCTTTAAATATTATTTTTCTTTCTCGTTTTTTAGCCGAATCAGGGGAAAAGGTCGCGTCTCCATCACTTCTCGAACAGGCAGCGAAGGCAGCTGAAGGTGTAGCTGACGAATTAGCAAGAGCAGAAGGCCGAGAAGTTACTCTCTATGAAGATCCTGCACCCACTTTGCAATTATTGCTACCCGACGATGGTTTCAGTTGTGACGTTGTTCAAGGTGTACCACCGGGTTTGGCAGATTTCCTACATCCCCTTCAAGCATCAGGATTATGTAGGCTGGCTGCACAGCCCACTAGCTCAGGGCATTGGACTGTATATATGACAGCCCCAAGACCTCCTAGTGCTCTAAGTACAACCCAACCAGAGGTAAGTTATAATATTTCGAAAAACTGCATGAACATTATCTGACATTCATCCTATGTTTTGTCATTTTATGTATTTTCAGGTTCAAGTAATTCGATTGCATAAAGCAGGAGGTGGAATGGGTCTTTCAATAGTAGCAGCTAAAGGAGCAGGTCAAGAACGTTTGGGAATTTACATAAAATCCGTAGTACCAGGAGGTGCTGCTGATAGAGATGGACGTTTAGCAGCTGGTGATCAATTGTTATCAGTTGATGGACAATCTTTGCTTGGAATAACTCAAGAAAAGGCAGCCGAATTTTTGCAAAGAACTAGCAGTATTGTAACATTAGAAGTGGCTAAAGCTGGAGCTGTTTATCATGGTTTGGCAACGCTATTACAACAACCTAGTCCAACACCTCATCGAGGTAAATATTTGATTGATTAGTTTTGAATAAATCACCATCATCTCATTTTTTGTTTATAATTTTGTGCATTCAATTGTTGGGATTCAGATGTAACATTAATTCACCGTTATGAATGTGGTATCTTTCGACTACATTTTCAGATAATAAGAAAATTGTGGGTGGTGAGCTAAAAACAATTTCGTTTAAATTTGCAGGAGAATGTACAAAGGAGTGACTCTTCAGTCAGTCACCAAATGTGCAGATAAATACATTTTTTTGGCAATTACTGGCTATGTGTTATGTATTATTGGGGTGACATTCACTGATACCTAAAAGTTCTATTGTCCCCCTTTACTTCTACTTAGTTGTGAAGAAAAGTCTCGGAGACTAGTAGCTTCTTTAAACCTATTTCCTGGAAGAATTTTAGGATGATTTTAGGCTTTAGTTAAATGTCTCTCTTCTATCCAGGATTCATTCCGAATTGCCATGCAATTCGCAAGTATGTGGATGGAGATTTCTTCTTCCATACCACACAATCTACATTTTGACTATGGCTGTTTTGCTAAACTAGTTATACAACCTGATCCAGATTTTCGTGTATTTCTACTTCAATATGACTATCAAAGAATATTCATTGAAACACTGCCTTGATTTTGGTGAAGAGATTGAAATCTGGACATGTTTATTAATGAGAACAGTCATTTAAAGTGCCTAATTGTTTTAGCAAGTGAGTGTATTTTTTCTACGTTATAATAGTTCTTCCATAGAGCTATAATATCACTAGTTACAAAAAACTTATCATTTTATTTGACTAGAAGCTGGGGACTACCCAGAATAACGGGAATGAATCATTCAATACTAATATATCTTTAAATTTCTTTTCAAGCGATAGTTTGTAGATGTCTTCATATTCACATTGAACAATATGGGAAGTATTAATAGTTTATATCAAAGTGTACTACTAACTGCTAGAGTATATTTTGGAATAGAGACGTATTTACTGGTGCCTGTTCACAGTTATTTATCAATAGGTTTGAGTATTTGCTAGTCTACCTAATATCCAGTGTCCACAACACTTGCTAAACGAAAATATGGAGATATTATTTTTTCTTGTCGCTTTTTACTTTGCGTTTTACTATTATACATCAATAGCATTATTTACAGTCTAGTTCAAAACCTCAAAAACGTTTTAATACTTGTAATAGCGCCTAATAATAGAAGCGATAGCAGATAAAAAATTGTCAAAGTTATGAACAAATTGAGATGAAAAAAGGCAGCTAGTATTTCGCGAACAACGCAGGAACTATAAGAGGTTATACAAATCTGAAAAAAGAGTCTTGAAGAGTGGAAAATTTTAAATTAACGCTGAAAAGAGGCATATATGTGGCGCGAGGTGAGATTATCACATAAAATGATTTTTTAAAGCATTCATTAGCAATTAATAGAGCAATTGAGAAAATGCTTCGGGTGTTGGGACTCTTTTATTCAAAATTTTGTTCTCTACAAATATATTTCTTTACATTTCGATTATTTCTTTTAGTTTCTGAGTTGTTCTCGGAAAACTGAATGTTTTTTTTTCATCTTAATTTGTTTAAAACATTTTTAATAAGTCATTCAGAGACTGAAGTTAGTGTAAGTTAATGTAATGGTACTGTAAACAATGCTCAATATCAAGAATCTCCAACCGTTAAATTCCCAACTTAATAATATTCATTAGTTTTCGTCTGGCAATATTTTATTGACACTCTTTTAACATGATCACTAGTAATAGGTATTTTATTTTCTCACCATCATTAACCAAACGTTTATAAAATACAACTCTGAATGTTGTATTTCTTTTTCTGTGCATGCAGCTATGGACAACCACCGATATTATTACGAAACATATGACTCCACAGAGTCTCTTTACAGTCCTCAAAGTAACCAACGTATTTTCACACCTCCAGCGACCAAACCTAAGAATAATATATTTTTTAATTCTGACGATAGTTTATTCAAGTCAGAAAAACGTAAATTTACTATTCCTCGTATAGAAATCGAGTCAGACGAACCAGTTTTTAATTTACAAGTAACGGATTTCTCAGATCCCTGTCCAAAGAATGTAACTCTTACTTATGATGAAACTGGGAACCAGTTAAAAGAAGAAAAAATAGAAGAGTTTTGCGTTAAACCTGAAATCAAAACCCTTAAAGACAACTTTGCTCAACAAAAGAGTTTTTCGATTGATGTACATGACAGTTCCTACGATATTGATGATATTAGTGACACTGATAAGTTTTTAAGTATTGGTGCCAGAAGGTTTCGCCAACAACGAGCTATTAGTTCATCTTTACAAGATCTTTCTAGTTCCACTTCGAGTATAAATAGTGGCGTACATGAATCTAACCTAGACCTAAGTCAGATATACGAAGACGCTCCTCTTAAGCATAAAACTTGGAGATCGCCATATGAAATAAGACATCGAAATGCCACTGATCTTTCTAAAAAGTTCGATGATAAAGCTATAAGCGTCCCAACTCTAAATAAGCGGAAATATGTGACAAATAGAAGTAAAAGTGTCAGTGAAGAAAGACTGAATGATAAACTTACCGAATATGAAAGAATGGAAGTTTTAAAACTACTGTATGACTGGGGATTGAACGGGTCAGATTCGAAAACTGAATTTAACATAAAACTGACTGGCGATGATGTACCCAAGGCAGCAGTTAGAAAGGAAAGAGTTAAATTTAGTTCGGAATCAGATTTATCGCCGAAAACTAAAGCAAACAATGCGGTAGTATTAACAAAATTTCTTTCTGACCATTCACTTAGCCAAAGTACACAATTGGACCAATTTTATCATAATTGTGAGTATAGGAATTGTATATTTAATGTAGGGACCAAAGAAAAAGACTCAAATGTACAAGACCCCAATAAAACCAAGCCAAAAAGCATACTAAAACAGTCCAAAGATCCACCGGATCAAGTGGAGTGTCTTAACAACATAACCAATTTACAGAAGAAGCCTAAGTATAGTCGTAGATTTAGCGAGATAATTGATCTAAAGCCTTTTAATAACCAATTAGTACGTTGTGATAGTTTAGAGAGGTTAAACGATTTACAAAAGAAAAGACATAAAAAATTTCCAGACGCTTACATAATTACAAGACGCAACAGTGCACGTAAAACAATTCAAAAGAATAATAACGAAAACATCAAGTCTCCCAAAAAGATAATTTTGAGAAAAAAATGTTTACCGAAAACCTGGAAAAGCTGTTCAGATATAAAAACTAAGAAGACCGTTAGGAAATGTTGTAGATACGCCAAAAAGAGTTGTCCAGTATTGAAAAATTGTTCCGATTCTCCTAAGGCTGCTAGAAAAACACAGAGCTGCACGTGCATAGAACAAGACGAGCTAGAAACCGGTGCTGCAGCTGTTAGGTTAGGCGCTTTAAAGCGAGTTGGCGGCGCTATTAGTCGTAAGATTACGATTATCTGTTGCGCACTTTTTATTTAACAGGTTTCGTTGGGTGAAAATCACGTGTAAATGCGCACCATTTCTTAAAAAATATGCCCATAAGATGGGAAGTTTAGAATATTTAGAATATTTTCAATATATTACCTCAATATTTATTTTCCATCGTTATAATTTGCTAAAAATTCAATATAAACTGCTCTACAAAATTTAAGGAAGTTCATAAATTCTAAGATTTTGTTTTAACAAATTACGAGTTTTCTATCTGAAGATCATACTAATAGTCCTACTAGTTTCATCCACACTAAACAAAATTCTAAATTTTCTATAACATAAATTGGAAACAATAACTGATGTAAAATTCTTGAATATACAAAAAAAAACAATTTGTTTGAACTTAGCAACCTGGAAACAAAATGACTATATTATAGACAATTTTCATCATAAATCCAATTCCTTACTTTTGTGAAGCAATCAATTTGTAAAATCAATATTTATATTCGAAGTAAGTAACTGCTTTCGTTGAGATAAGATAATTATGTCTATAATAACTTTTTAAACTGGTTCAGCAGAGAGTTTTACATTATATCCTTTACATTAAGGGCTTCTTTGTTTGTACTCATTATCTCCCATGGTTGAATACTTAAGAAATACAGAAAATTAACCTAGATAAATAATGATTTTATTCTCTAAATACATTTCACAAAGCTCAATAATTAATAAAGTCATTTATTTAAATCTTCAGTCTTCAAAACAACTTTTCTCAGTACACTATTTTATTTTTATTCCTCAGTACACTATTTTATTATTATTAAATCAACAATTTCTTGGCTGGTAAGGGAAAATAAAAAAAATAAGTACTCTTAAAATTAATGTATGTTACTATGCAATTTTTTTCTTGTAATTGTGATTTTCACCTACGTGTTTCAAGTGTTAGGACTAGAAAAACATTATAATTATTGTTCTCGTCCTAATTCTTAAATAACATAAACAATAAATTTAATTTTGTATGCATCTTATTGTTTTTATGGTGGTGTTTCAATTTTATGCTTTACTTTCTCCAGCTTTGTCTATATTTCACTTTTTTATTGCAGCTTCTAAAGTTTTCTGGATATCATAATGTAAAGTTGTCTTAATTTTGATTTTTTTTCTTTAACCATTAGCAAAATTACAAACTAACAAATTACATTAAAATTTGTAACAAAACAATCCACATCTAACTGAATGCTAATCGTTGGCTTCATATAGATATAAAGTGCTTGATTTAAATTCAATTCGAACTTCCAATTTGTTCTGTCAACAAATAGGATTGTAGGACGTCTTTTGTTCAGCAACGAAATCCAGTTATCTCAAGTGTGGTAATGTAAACTTTGGGTGTATGCTGTTTACTATAAAACCATTTGTTATATTATCAACTAACGTGGAAACGTTGAGATCCAATATAAGGAAATCAAATGAATAAGTAAACTTCGGCTAAGTAAAATATTAGATGGTGAAGTTATATATCAAAAAATACAATCATCTATGAAACAATCAACAATTTGTGTTAATGTATTAGTCCAAGATCCGAGAGCATAATATCTAGCAAGATATAAAGGGTATAAAGCCAATTTATACGTTTGACATACTTATTTCTTACAAAATTTTATATATTTCGTTTATTTGTAATTTTGAAAATGGTGTAAGGCAGTAAGTTAGAACATTTTTTTTTATTCAATAATTACTTTAATTTAACTTAGCTGCTCTCCATGGAAACTAAAGGAAGAACAAAGTGACTAAATGGATTTTATAAGAACCCATCAAATTGAGTTTCTTTCTAGTCTGATATTATTAAACATGAAATCCATTGCAATAACGGGCTATTAAGGAATTTAATGTTTGGCTAAATATAAACTTTGAACTTGTTATAAAATCTTTTAGCAGTCAATTATCCGTGGTAAGAGACAGTATATCTACTAACTTTTAAATAAAATAATTTTCTAAAATTATAAAACAGCTACAAATTTCTTTTATCGTGTGACAACGCATAAACTGCAAATAAAATTACAACTTTTTGTGTAATATAATAGAATTTGGGTACTTGTACTGTCTCTTACCAGAATATATATGAGTATTCTAAAATTGATAATTTACATAGAAACTAAACTATATTATTCCCCTACTAGGTCCAAGACGGATGTCGGAACGCGATCTACCGTCTAGGGTAGACTCGGAGCGTTCTATTCCCTCTTCCAAATCAGTTCCCGCCCTTCACCAAATTCATTCTCCTATTGTTAACGATCAGCAGCCAAGATCCAACCCCGCTCCCGCTGGTGACGTTTACAGTCGTACTTCTTCAAGCAATAGTATCAATAATCATCAAAATGGTTCTGCAATGACAAACGGAGGAGCGATAGCAAGCAGCCAAGCGGTAAGAAGCAGATCGACGCACAATTTACATCAACAGGATGGAGGGTTCTATCAAAACTTGAGCGTCTACAGGAATAAAATTCCTAGTCCGCAACAATTAGGAGATAGGTAAGCAAAATTAAGACGAATTTCCAAGCATCGAAAATGTAATTAACGTCCATTATTTTCATATTTTCAGAACATCTGCTCTTCGAAGCTCTCAAAACTCACTTCATTCCTCAATCGCTAACTCCCAGCGTCCTTCATCAGCGTATTACCCTCCATCTTCATCAATAAATGCACGTCCAAATAACCTTCATCAGTCGATACCTAATCTTAAAAGCCCTCCAAATATTTATAGACTTCAAAATGAAGAATCCCCTCGTACTGGATCCTTTCCGAATGTTCAGTATGGTCAAAATTACTACCCTACTTATCCTAAAAACAATGAGGAGATCAAGGTGCCTTATAATAATCCCTACGTGGGACAAAATCAGTCATTTCCTAGCCCTACTCATAGTTCAACACAGGGATACACGAATAATGTACAACAACCTTTACATGTTAATCCTAATTTAAGACACGATGAAAGAGGACAAGAAATAAGGTATAATGGAGGCGGATTGCTTAGAGAAGATGTTTTTAGGCAGTCTCAAAACTCGAGAAACGACGAGATTATGAGGTAAGATTATAATTATTTTTTTTCCTTGCCTTTACGGTCCAACTAATTATTATTTATTTTTTTTAGATATCCCAGCCAAGGTAATATTCGTATTTCCGAAGCACAGATACAAAATAGTGACCTGTCTCGATACAATGAAATGAGAACTTCCAAAAGCGAAGATCTTCTTAAACAACACGCACAACAACATCCTGAATTGACTAGGTATGCAAGTAGTGGAAACATTAGGGACGGAAAACAACTAGATCTACCCCAAATAAGACAGGTGAGCTCTCTAGACAATAAATTTTATTTACACTGTTAACTATATGAATTAAAAATATGTTAAGTAAGTTGCAATTTGGTAACCTCATGTTTTTTAGCAAATTCTCTGCATCTTCCTTAATTTTTTCGATTTTCCAAAGTACTATGTACATTTTTTTGCCTTCATGCAAGTTTCAAATATACCACACACTGACTTTATTATTAATTATTCGTTCTTAAAATACTTGTTGGCATTTTGTTAATCCCTCATTATGTTGAGTATTTTTCCTCGTTATTCCCATATTTATGGTAGTAGAAGTCAACTATACATTTTAAACTAAACTTCAATTCAATTTTCTAGAGTCAAGATCAGCTATCTCACAATAGACTTAACAACGAAGAAAGAAACCTCAGAGGGGCAGCAAAATTAGCAGAAATGTCAGAAGAAGTCAGAAGACGTCAAAATCGTGTTCAGTATAGTCAACCACCATCACAGCAAACTGCATACTATCAACAACACCAGTTACAACACCAACAACAAATTCAACACCAACAACAGTTACAACAACAGCAGCAGCAGCAGCAACACCAACAGCTGCAACAACAGCAACACCAACAGCAGCAACAACAACAACATCAACAGCAGCAACAACAGCAACCTCAACAGCAGCACCAACAACAATACTATAATCATATGATGTCTCAGAATGCGCAAAGCATGCAAAATTTAAGTATTAACCCTCACCATGGTCAACAACCTGGATCTTATGGACAACCGAATCCACTGTCTCCAAGTTATAACAATAAAATTCCACCAGTGGCCCCAAAACCGCTAAGAAAAGTAAGTTATTATTCAAAAGCAACCGCTGAATAAAAATCTAAATTATGTACATTTTTTAAGGATGAGCTGCCACCTGAACTACCGCCTTCCACGACTCATCCTCTTTATCAAGCAAGCAGTCAAGATCCGCCAAAAATGGCGTTCTACCCCACTTCTGGTCCTTCGTCATCGAAACCTCCAAGAGACCCTTGGGCCAGAGAAGAGCAAGAAAGGCAACAAGAAGCTCGAAGGGAAGCAGCAAGACAGTGGCAAGAACAACAGATTAGGGAACTTATTTCTTTGCCGTACAGGACGGTACAGCAAGAAGAGCAATTAAGAGTGTTACAGTTGGAAAGGGAGTTCCAAAGGAGAGCTATGGAAGCTGCCGAAGAAGGAGATGAAGATACAGAAAAGGTTAGTTGCTTTTAGCCTGACTAAAAACTTGATATAATTTAAAAACGTTGATTCAAAAAATGACATTTTACATATTAATTTCCCCACTTTACTTCTCATCCGCTGTGATTACTATGGTTACCTGTGACAATAACTGTCATTTGCTCTAGAGTTTACTATTTTTTGAGAAATGAAACCACATTGTTTTTATATTTTTATTTCAACGTTTCGATAGCGTTTCAGCCACCGTTATCAAGAACAATGAATTTTAGTGCCTATCTGACACTTCAACAACTAGACAATCAATAACATTTTGTAGAGGTACAATCAGTAGATTATATTTTTGATAAAAATGATTGTGAATAGAGAAATTCAGTGAAATATTTCCAGCAATCAAAACTTTTAGCTATTAATGAATGGCTGTAGTACACGAAAAAATATATGATGAATTTATGCTTTTTTTGTATAAGTAATAGTAATATTTTGACATCAAAAATATTGATGTACAACCCAGTATATTTCAATTTTGTAACGTTTTTTTATAATGTATTAAATATGTTGGGTAAAAAGTGTTATCGTCGTATTTGACATAAACACTACCCTTTCCATTGGTCGTAGTATCATATTCATATGGTGGTATAATGGTGCTAAATGTTCCCAAGCAACTTCTTCCTATTAGAACGTTGGATTCCACCATTACTTTATGGTTGCTAATATCTCCATAATAAGAGGAATAAGAGGAAAAAGGGGAAAAACTTATTCCTTGCCCGAATTTACAACCTGTAGCAGTACCTACAGAAAAAAATTTATGTATTTTACGAATATCAAATATTTTGGGATTAATTT
>CAJUYH010004871.1:0-25380 GCA_910591685.1 Galerucella tenella | reverse complement strand
TTATTGCAAAAAAATGCTACGTCAATTTGTTTATAACGCTATAACTCATTAACTATTCAACTTACCGATTGCGGGTTTGGCACACGTGATCTGTTGACGGAGTACAGTAATTAAGCACAATTACAGGATTAATAGATTATTATCATAATCGATTATCGATTATATCCAACAGTCGATTATCGATTATATAGAATAATCGATTATTTTCGATTAATAAATAAAACGAAGATAATCGATTATTGCTCGATTTATAATCGACTATCAATTGATTATTTTCGATTAATCGAGTATTTCGGATCAAGATTGTTTCCGATTAACCGATTATTTCCGAATATTTAATTTTTTTCGATTATTTTCGATTAATCGATTATTTTAGATAATTCGATTAATCGATTATTTGAAAAAATATATATCGATTAATCGATTACCCGATTAAATTAATCGATCACCCGATTAAATTAATCGATCACCCGATTAATCGATTATTTTTCGATAAATCTATTATTTTGCCCACCCCTAATGTACACCACTGGATCAAAAATTGAAAAATATTTTTTCTACACCCACATGTATATTATCCATTTTCTGTACAGTTTACAAAATGGAAATGTAGGCCATATCGGTTAACTGAACGGATATGATTTCATATACATCCTAGAACGTATATGAAATCCACCAATCAGCATTCGAGTTTAGTATCCGTCACTCATCTTTTTCACATTTAAAAGAAACGTCAAAAGCACTTGTCAAAAAAGTCTCTCATAGAGGCACTGGATCAAGAATATTCATTTACAAAGATAAACTTAGATAAAATAATTCGTACAAATTAACAACAAATACCTACTTAAAACAGAATAAAATGGGAATTTAAGGGGACCTCAGATTTTATAAAATTATGTAATACATCCGACGTTATAGATGAATAATTTGTACATTCCTCGGTGGTCGAGTAGTAAGCAAACCAGACTCTCATGCGGTAGACCCGGGTTCGATTCCCCGTGAAGAATTTTTTTATTGTTAATTTTATTTTTAAATAATTATTCTGCTTAATATCAATAACGACAACAGGTAATTGTTAAATTTTCAATTTGAAGTTATATTAGTTTATGGAAATATTTATTTTCTAGATTTTTTCTTGAGTGGGTCGTAGAAAAAATATGCTGTTCGACTCGTGTGGATTGTCCATATCGCACTTGAACTCCGCCTACGTCGTCGTGCTCAAACTTCGTCCTCGTGCGATATGGCCATCATATCCATACTAGTAGCACAAACTACTATTTCTATCAAAATATGACCTTTTACATTTAAAAACAACCTGCCAAATGTCAAATCAATTTATCCATCCATTTTAAAGTTATCGAATTGAAACATTAAAGTTTTCAAAATTTCAACACCCTGTATTTCGAAAAGTAAATGTGCTAGAGGCCTTATAGACCCACCCCCTTAACCCTCATATAATTTTGTCCAATTTCACGAGAGGAATCTTCATGCAAACGTTGTAATTACCCTTAACGTTCGAGATGCTTATACCATTTTTTGCGCGATCGTATTGAAATAAATTCTGAATAAAATAATTTAAATTTCTTCGAAATGAACGAAATGTCAAGAGTGACATTTATACTTCTCGATCAGTTTAAAATATAATATTTTGCAATATTTTGCACATAGCGAAGCAACGTAACATAACGTAACGTCACGGTCGCTCAAACCTAACCTGACGTAAAGGGCTAAAGTTCCAAAAAAATGTACATCAGATGCATTTTGTTCCATTGCACTCACCTGCAAAATTTTCATAAATATCGTTCTTTTCAAAAAATCTTCTGTAAGTTCCTTGTGGCATTACTTATTCTTTTTTCTTATTTTTTTGGGAATCAAACCACAATAATGTTTTTTATTTTTCATTTCGACAACGGTAGCTGGAACGCTACCGAAACGTCGAAATAAAAAATAAAAAACATTATTGGTTTGATTCCCAAAAGAATAAGAAAAAATAATCGTTCTTTTCGTTTAAAAGATATTTACTTGGCTCCATACTTTATCCCAACCCTGTATGTTACCTTTCAGCAATTCTTAAAAAGCATACATACAGGTTGATGCATTTCTTTTGGTGAAGTTTCGATTCCAAGAACCTTAGCCAGTTCTCCACCTAATAATGATGTTCCAGGTGCAAATAATTCCCCTTAATATTAAATGATGCTATGGTTGAAATAATACCCCTCTTGGTGTGCGTCATCGATTGTTAATGTCCTTCTAACACATTGCGTAGAAAGAAATGGAAAAAAGGCATGTCTGTGATTAATCATAATCAAAATATCACAATAATGAACCACTTAAATCTATTACAAACGTTAACCCCAATCTTTCACTTACAAAAATTGATTGGTTGATGTTTAGGTTACGCACAAGCGCAACCTATCAATCGAGAATTCAAAATACTATGAAGGCGTTACTTTCGTAGCTGCAATGTGTCTTACGTGTTTTTCTACTGTCACACTGACAATTCTTGTCAGGTCTGTACTTTGTTGTTTACGGTCAATTATTATTTATGAAAAGTGAATATTAATCTTATTGTTATATTTATTTGAATAATACAAAAATATGCCTAGATACACGGAAAAACATCAGCATTTTGAAAGTTCTCAAGTATCTTCAGTTAGAAAAAGGAGCTGGTAATTATTAATTTGATATAGCCTTTTCGAATTTGGCTGATACAATCCTGATGATTTTATTTATCAAATTTAATGTTAGCTATAAGTCAAAATAGCGAATAAAATAAACGACATGCCGAAAACCTGGATAAACGTCACAAACGATGACGCACACCAATAAGGGTATTATTTCAACCATATCTTTACAATTATTGTAACATTTACCAATGTTCATATGAATCACACTCTACATGTTATAGTTAGTGTACAATTAGTTGGAAGTTGGAACAGCCCATAGACTTATAAGTAAGTAGGTACTTACATACACCTATGGAGAAACCCAAAAATAATTCCAGAGGACTATAGCTATTGATCGTCAATATGTTTTTTTGGATTGTTCTATCGATTGATGTGTATTTATAAGTCCATGAGCTGTTACCACTGACTCCATACAAACTATAGTATATTTTAACAATTCATAAAAAACAGACTTACCAGTTAGGTGAATGTTTTTTTTTTTTGGAAATTCTCAATTTCAGGAGAGATAACCTTATGCTTAGCAGTATAAGTGAATCTTGTGGGTTTGAATAAATAAGTGTATTCTGGCAAAACTTGTGCTCATATACTTTTGTTCAAAGTCACGCTCACATATTCTGAAATTTGGTCGAGTATATTCTAAATCATCATCAACTATATCTTATCGGTTGATTGATTGATTCGACACCACCAATCAAAGGCTTAGAGATCTCGGCACAGCAACCTTAAGGCTTTTTGTTCTCTTAGTTGTGCCGTTTATATGAAGAGACCAGTAGACCTTATCAGGCTTAACAGTCTTTTCACTAGGTCCTTTTTGGAGAAATCCTTCTTTGGATGCTCTAGTCATAGGAGTCTATATTTCCAATGAGATAATGCTTAACAGTCAAAGATAATGCGATAGGCTGTTTCCTCCTATTCCATGCTCAACCGACAAATAGGTTCCTCCCTATATATGCTGATTGTGTGCATCAGGGTGTAATGACTGGTGAGTAAACCTGTCACTGTCCTTATCTGACCCGTGATGAGGTTTAGTAATTCATTAGTCGCTATTCCGAGGGTTTTTTGATCAGGAGTTTGGCTGTGTTCCTGTTTTTGCACGTGTCTCCAGTACGACTGATGTTTAGTTTGAGTCCACCGAGATATACAACCACGCAGTTTCAGAACCTAGCTTCACTTACAATAATGAATTTGTTTTAAAGTCTGGTATAAAAGTCCATTAGTTTTATCTAGGTTATATTGGGAAGTGCAAATGAAATTTCTAATAAGTACGAAACCTGCGTTTTTGAGAATTTTAGAGATAGAATGATATTTGATATGATGGTGTAATTGTAAGAACTTTGGGATGACGTTATGATCACATGACTTGACTAATGCTATATAAGTTACAAAAGAGACATTTTTATGTATTAGGAAGGTACTGTAGGATTTGGTGACTGAAAATAATTCCTTTCCATAGAGAAGAGTTAAATTTTTGGAATGCCTTCCGCGGTCAGAAGAATGACCACTAGGTTTTCTGGAAAAATCACGTTCAGAATAGTATATCAAGTACCAAGTATCAAAAATATTTCTTTAGTAACGAGTGCCTTATGAAACAAGTGATTAAAGATGTTTTTGACAATACGTGCTTACTATGCTCATAGATAAAACATGACTAAGCTCGCAGGAAAAAAACATAATTATATTATATTATTTTAATTATATTCAGAAGATGACAGACAATGACTGACGTGTCATTGAAAAATCAAGTGACACAGGATACGAGATTAGCATGAAATATTAAGAATAACTTACAGAAGATACACTTGATGTGACGTTTACGAAGCAAAAGATAAACGAAGTGTGAATTTTCGCACCTTATACACTAGTTTTGCGAATGTCAAACCCGTGTTTTAGATGCGGTTCAAGTGAGGGAAGTGGGAAAAACAATTTTCTCGGCATTCTTGACTCCTGCTTTGGTGTCATTGTGATGAAATGGGAAAAGGTAGTTTATGAAGGATAAGGCTTAGTACGATTTTTTGCCCAAATCTGCCTACTCTACAAGTCGCACTTGCTTTATGGTCCACTTCAACCTTTAACCTTACTACAATAGTTACAAATATAAATATGCTTATGATCGGCTTTCTTGTTATTAAGATAGAGTAGGGTATAAAATCAACAAAGATAGGTACACTGAGCATAATAATTATTTTCCTAGTACTTATATTAAACAATAATTATAATTATTATAAATTGCGTTATAAATGCAGTTTTACATAATTTTCACATCACTATCTGCTTCCACGCCTATTAATAATATCAAAAAGTATTTCTGTATCACTCCTTTCATCTTCACTGTCAGTGTGATTGTCGTAGAAGTCTTGTTTAATTAAATAATCATCATTATCTACCAACAAATTCGCGTCATAACAACGGGGTTGGGAACGTAACGGTTGATTTTTTATTTTGTGAAAAACGTGAACTGAAATACCACACAAACATAAAGATAAACCAGCTATGTTTAAAGTAGATAGTTGATCGTGGTTATATTGGACAGCCATGATCAATTGCACTATTTCCTGAAATAAGATTACAGCAGTTAAAAATTATTCACTTGTGAAAAAAGTTGAATTAGAAGCATTAATAGGTTTGTTCGTAGAACAGTCAGAAACTATCAGATACCGTCAGAGTCATGCGCATTGAAAAAAAAAGCGTTCGTAGAAACAATTGGCAGTTGGTGATTTAAAAATCCTTTGTTCGAAGAAAGAAATTTGCGGTTTCGGATCAGTTGCCAACTATCAGAATAATTTGCTGACCGGGATCAAATTTTCAGTTTGAACATGAGAACATGCGTATTGTGATGCTGTAGAAAGTGACATATTTTTACTATTTTTCTATTATAGTGAAAAAAAAACATGGAAATAGCTAACCAGTCAGTTCCTTCTAAAATAAAACGTGAGTAAAATAATTTGTATGTTGTAATACCGGACATTTAAGAAAAATCTCTGGCTTTTTATTAGGATGACCAAAGATTGACACACACATTACAAAATTATTTACTCATTCATTATATTTTTCAGCTCTTCTTCAAGTGATGATGAACTTTCAGTTCATTTTTATCAAAGATATCACTGTCAAATTGTCAAAATTTTCCACCCGTTCGTACAACAAAATTTGCCAATCGATTTACAACGAATCACAAACGGAATGTCACAGTTTGACAAATTTCCAATAGATTGGAAATTCCTTCTACGAACAAACCTAATGATAACAACACATATAGATGTTTGGTATCAAAATAACTAATGTTCTGTATAACTTACATGCAAGTATATATAATTTGTTATTACCTTAAATATGCCTGCTATAGCTAGGGTTAAACTAGAAGTATATGTTACGACTGTAACTTCACTGAATTCCATAAAAAATGCTATAAATGCTCCCAATAGCACTTTCATGAACTGTCGAAACAATACTTGTTCATCGTCACAGCCCCACGAACTACAATCTTTTATTAAGGCTGGCCCTAAAAATGACATCTTATTAATTAATTTGGTAATGTGAGCATGGTTCAACTTTCCAATGAATAACTTATTCTTTGGTGAATACATTAACGATAACTCCTAAATGTCCGTAATTACTCCTAAGACCTAACATCAGATACCTCAATCGAGCCGAGGTGGAGCAGGGAAAAAGTAAATCCTCTGATGTTTCATTATCAGAGACAAATACGACATGTCAGATCCTCCGACAGTCTAGGTCTTAACATTATATAATTCTAACGACAGTGCCCTGACCACTAAGACCATGCTTGCTATAGTTTAGCACTTGTTTAGAGACATTCTACGAATGATGTATAAAAGTTACACGATTTTCATCACCATCGATACCAGAAATTCCTGGGATCCAAGGCAATTTCCTCAAATTTTTCAGAACATAAGTCATCCGGTCATTGTCGCAGGCATTATCTCAGATACCACAACATTCAGTGCTGGAAATACGCAAAATTTTATATGTTGTCCATCTAGGCTAATTTTCTAGAATTATATGGAGAGGAGGTAGGTCCAGAAGTATTTCCATGGCTACTGACAGTGTGGTGCTAATAGTACCAGTAACTTCCCGGACCAGCCATTTTTATAAAATATATGTTATGTTACTTACCTTCAATGATAAGTGCAAAAGGCAATACGGTTCCTATCATCCACGGTTGCATATGATATATCATGTCTATTGGATTATCCATACCCATTTTCGCCTTTTGTAAAAGAAGTTGTACGCAAGTCCATCGTATGCCACTTGAAATCGACGCCAATAACAATAATGTGAAGCCAATTACGTTAAACTGAGTAGATTTGTAGGTGAACAATATTAATCCTGTTGTTATCATCATCACTATGCCACAGAGACTCCAAGACTGAAACATTCATATTCTAAAGTTACTGGGTATTTATTCTTTTTTGTGTATAATAGCTGAATAAAATAAGATTGAATCTTTTATGTCAAAAATTTGGAATGTATCAATCTAGTTTTTATTAAAAATGATTAAAGCAATCCAGGTTACATTAAGCCAAGACAAAAGCCTAGTCTCTAGACAAGGTATCTGCTTAAATTCAATCAACAAAAAATTTAACTGATTAAAATTTTAATTTCGGATCTACTCCGTGTATTTCGGTCTAATGATACCCAAAATACGGAATGGGTTATTAAGAACTACGAAATCAAAATATAAAGCATCGACAACGTTGGAGTGATATATATAACGTTATACAACGTTGCTCCAAATATTGGATTGAATGTTAAAAGAATGATAGTAATGCCATAACATCCTCATAACATAGATTGCCTTTTGTTCGGAACAGTAGCCACAACCAAACACAGTAACAATGGAGAAGTAGTACAAAGGAAACTTTTTGATATTTATATTATTTATTACATGTGGTCCTCTTTCTTATGGCACAGCCCAATATTATATAAAAGTTTGCTTGTAGGTTGGAATTATACTTTAAATGATCTATTACACGTGCATGTTGTCATCGAAAAGTGCAGGAGTAAAAGTGTAAATACCTATAATGGGTGGCGCATTAGAAACAGTCGAAAATCCTTTCATGTTGAAGGGACAAAAATAAATGGCCTTGAAGGTCACAGCTAACTCTGGCATACATTGAGAATCATAATGAATGCTTACAGCTTTACTCGAATCACCATAAGAAAACGTGTTCAGTTGCGTTTTATCAAATGTATTATACGGGGTGGCGCATTAGAAACAGTCCACCTCAAATATTGTTGGCGAGAGGGTTTTTGCGGCAAACCCCGAGAAGCGTCGATTTTGTTTTCGAGGGGGACAACTTTTGATAGTTAACTTATGGTTGTATGGTCATCCCCCTAAAAGGGGTGACTACCCCTTCGAAAATCTTTAATGGCATGGGGGGTCGAGTGGCACATAATTTGAAAGGTATTTCGATACTATTTAAAGACATGCTAACATTTTTGTGTTGAGTGTTAAAATTAATGACAAAAACCAGATTGAAATCTCCGTTAAAGGAATCGGAATAAAAAGCTGAATTAATAATTAGGTAATAACATTCCAATAATAGTTCTTTATGTTCCAAGGCAGTAAAGTGATTCTTTATCGGACGAATCTGAAATTATGAGACGAGCGAAGCGAGGCGAATAACAGACGAGTCCGATGAAGACACTTTGCTGAAGTGCTGCATACAAAATTTTATCGCAACTGTTCATAATTCAGAATATAAAAAACTGAGGTATATTTCAGTGCATTTTATTATGACAAAGTAAACAGCAATATAAAAGAATCTACTTATTATTTGTTATATTTAAATTGAAGGTACACCCTGAAGCATTATAAAAGTCAATTCTTGAAGTCAAAGGAGTTCCAGCAATAATTTGTTAAAAATAAATCGCAAGAAAACTATTATCGAACCGTAATAGGGAGAAGCGTGACACTGACAGATGATGATTTTCGAGTACCTAATGTCAAAGTCAAAATACCTACTTACCTGCCGCATTTTACATTACCTGCCGAAAATGCGGCAGATAAAATAAAGGAAGGTAACAATATTTGAGGTGAACTGTTTCTAATGCTCCACCCCGTATAGTACATTTGATAAAACGCAACTAAACATGTTTTCTTAGTGTGATTCGAGAGAAGCTGTAAGCATTCATCACAGTTATCAAAATTATCAAAAAATTGTTTGAAATTTGATAACTGACTTTTATGTACTTTTCAACGCTGATTTCAAAAATGCAATCCGTTTTTTTCTAACACGTCAGGTTTTCTTACAAAAAGGGAATATTTTTGGGTATAATAATAAAATTTAAGCCATTTTTCACATTTTTCCAAATTTATAACATTTTATTTTATTTATCAATCAGGTTCCAAACTACGTTTCCAGTACACTTCTACTTCTCTTTAAGCTTATAAGTCATGATAATATCGTTTTCTCTTGCTGTTGAAGCTTCTTTTGTTGCTTTTTCGGCTGTGGACTCGTTGAGGATCATCTCTTTTCAACATCCAGCAGTAGTCCGCTATCATGTTGACGTTCCATCTTCCTTAGTATCTTTTTTCCATTTCCTTCATGTCTTGGTGGTATCTTTCACCCTGCTCTACACTTACATCACCAAGGTTTGCAGGGAAATAGTCAAGATGTGAGTGGAGAAAATGAACTTTAATGCTCATATTAAAAACAAGTTTCTTAAAGTTGTTGAGCATTTCTGCGACGATTGTCTTGTAGTTTGGATCTTTTTTTGTTTCCTAGAAAACCGGTAACAACCAATTTTAAAGATGTCCACGCTGCTTTTTCTTTTGTTTCCATTGTATCCTCAAAGTTGCGATCTCTCATTAGTTTTCTAATGTCTGGTCCGACAAAGATTCCTTCCTTCAGCTTTGCCTCGGATAAACCAGGAAACTGTCCACAAAGATATCTGAAACATTCTCCTTCTTTTGGCAATGCCTTGACAAACAGCTTCATCAGGCCCAACTTAATGTGAAGTGGTGGAAGTAAGACGTTTTCGGGATTCACAAGGCTTTCCCTCTCAACATTTTTAACCCCAACCTATAAGGTTTTTCTCAAGGGCCAATCTTTTTTTATGTAGTGATTCGTTCTGTCTCTGCTGTCCCATTCACAGAGAAAGCAAGGAAATTTTGTATATAGTTAAAATAATACCCCTCTTGGTGTGCGTCATCGATTGTGACGTATATCCGGGTTTTCGGCATGTCGTTTATTTTATTTGCTATTTTGACATATAGCTAACCTTAAATTTGATAAATGAGATCATCAGTATTGTATTTAGCCAAATTCGAAAAGGCTATGCAATTAATAATTACCAGCTTCTTTTTCTAACTGAAAATACTTGAGAACTTTCAAAATACTGATGTTTTTCCGTGTATTCATGCATATTTTTGTATTATTCATATAAATAAAACAATAAGATTAATATTCACTTTTCATAAATAATAATTGACCGTAAACAACAAAGTACAGACCTGTCAAAAACTGTCAGTGTGACAGTAGAAAAAGACGTAAAACTTATTGCCGCTACGAAAGTAACGCCTTCATAGTATTTTAAGCTCTCGATTGATAGGTTTCAACCAATTTTCAACCAATCAAATTTTTGTAAGTCAAAGATTAGGGTTAACGTTTATAAAACATTCAAACGGTTCATTATTGTCATATTTTAATTAGGATTAATCACAGACCTGCCTTTTTTTCCATTTCTTCCTACGTAATGTGATAGAAGGAGATTAACAATCGATGACGCACACCATAAAGGGTATTATTTCAACTATAGCAACTTTGTTGAACAAGCAGCATTGAAACCACTTTTGAATCACCACATAGTGTCAATTTGTGGTCTGAGTAGCACAGTTTATTTAAAACCAGTTCAAGGTTTTCGTAGCATTCTTTTAAGTGAACCGAGTGTCCAACTGGCATAGAAGCATACTTATTGCCATTGTGTAAGTACTGGTCTAAGGCTTCTTTTGGAAGAGTCAATAAAAAGTCTCCACTCATCAGGAACATCACTGCAAAACACCAGGTCACCTTCTTAAGAGAAGAAAGAACTAACTCCTTTTCCCTCGATCGATACCAAGAAAATGATGTATCCGGAGCCAACATATGTTTATCTTTCAATCTTGAGCCTAAAAGCTCTGCCGAGTCTTTAGGAAGGCCTAGGAGGGGGGAGAGTAAAGACAAGCACTGTCATGAAAATACTACTGGTTTCTCCTAATTACCATTTATTTTACGTATAACTCATGTAGTATAAAAATTGCTATACAACTGAAAATGCATTATAGTTTTTTTAATACTTTTTAAATGTACTTTAGGCTAAATAACAGTTACTGGGGATCCAAAATACCAACATTCAAACTCACTCTAGAGTACAGAGATATGTATGAAAATATCGAAAAAAGCTAAAACTGAAACTGAAATCAGCGTTGGAAACAACATAAAAATCACTTATTAAATTTGAAACAAGTATCCAAAATTACTTTCATTTTTTAAAAGAATGTCCGACTATTACATCCCCCTCAAAAAAAGAGTCTATTAACAATAAAATGTATGTTGCAAATAAAATCGTCAACTGTATTGAAAAACTAGTCGAAATCTAAACTGAAATGGAGACAGAATTTCCAAATTATATGAATCAAGCCTCAACTTTTACTTATATAACGGATAATTTAATGAAAAGAACGGTCCGGGTTTGACCATAAAAAATTGTACAAATCTCACCATCAACTTTAATTTTAAATGAAATTATTTAACAGCTTAGAGATAGGATACTTTATTTTGTTTTATTAACCATAAAAATAAATATTAAGTTACTTTACTTGTATTCTTTAAACTTGTGCAGTTGTAGAAAAAGTATAGCAGATAACATATGGGAAAAGTGTACTTTTCTCACTCGTGCGTTGAACTTTCCCCACTTGTTGCCCAATAAACATTGTAGTTCGGTCTTCTTGGGGTTTTTATTTGGTATTTTATTGAGCTGTCGTTATTGATAAGAGGCGTTGTCAAGAACTGCAACACTATTTGGCTCGAAGTTTGGGATCAATGTGAATTAGATAGATAGATAGATAGTTTTATTGTGCATAAGATACATCTTTTCACAAGGGTTCGGTACATAAATTAGGTTAGTATATAATATATTTTTGTGATTATCTATTCTCCGCATGCAAAAGCTCTTAACTTTAATATACCAATGACAATATTGGCTAGAGCAGAGAGCTCGGGGAGAATGTCATTATTGACGTTTAAATAGTGTACTAGACCATCAATACCATCCACACCATAAAAAAATCTGTTTTGTCTAAGAGAACTATAAATTGGGCATTTGAATAGAATGTGCTCTAATGTGAATTAAAACCAGTCTTTGAAAATATCAGCTTCCATGTTCTTATGATAGTCAACGTTGCAGTCTTTCATCGTTTTTCCACATAATTTTAAGGCAATTGGAATCCATTCATTTCCACTACAACACACAATAATAAGTATGTAACCTTTGTTTGCAGGCATTGTTGGCATACATGTTTTTGACCCATCAGTGCATCCTTTCTTAAATGTATCGTGTGTATCATACCAATTTTCGTACAAACAGACAATTGGCCGCTTTTCTTCTCTATACTTAGTTACTTGCTCCAAGTATGTATACCGCATATCCACTATTCTTCTGCTTTCCATGACTTATTGAAGTTTATTAATCGTCTCAAACTTGAATTCCAATTTGTAATCCAGTTGTAAATAGTTTTTTTTACAGCAATTTACATTATAGCCGGCATATGTCAATTTATTTCTTTCAACCGTAGATAACTCATTACTCTTGTAAGTCATATAATATGGTGGTTTTTAATAAGACACATTAAAAGGTACCAATCGCTTCTTGCGTTCATAAGGCCCATTCTTGACTAGTTTACGTATAGTTGACAGGGTGACTTCTGTTAAATCAGATACTGCTTGCATTAATTATGTTTTTCAACAATACAAAACTTTTATCGTAGATTCTTATACACATTGAAACATATTTTCTGTGCTTCCAAATTTAAATGTCGTCAAATAAGGTTTTCATTACTTTCTCTATTCCTAATATCATCACTTTGACACTTTCATCAACATTATTTAAATTTTTGTCGGTGTTACACTATTTTGGACCGAACTAGATATTTCCCAAGGACTCCACATTGTAAATATTTAATTTTCAAGTTATTCACATTACAATCAGCGAAAGCTTACCTTTAGGTGCGAGGTGTATTTAAATAGCCGAGGCTATTTGAATACATCCGGTTGAAATAATAAATTGACAGATGCCGGCTATAATATAAATTTCATTTGTTCGTTGTCCAGGACACGAAAGTTTTTCATACTTAGCTACCGATAACCTAGCATGTTTTACTTTCGCTTGCCTATTTAAAATAAAAAAAATAGTTATTTTCCTAACTAGTGCGGAAAGTGATACTTTCCCGCACGCGACTGCAGTTGACCCGAACGACGCGAAGCGGAGTTCGGGCAAGCGGTCAAGGGCGGGAAAGACACTTTACGCATGAATTAGGAACAGTATTTTTTCTACGACCGTATATACAAAAAAGTATATCAACCCATTTTTCAAAATTTATTTTATTTTAACACACATATAAAAAACTTAGACCAAAAACTATTATTATTATTATAAATATTAATATTAGAAACACAATTAGTTGCATTCTGTGAATTACTTGAAATTGCCGGTCCAGTGGAGTTATTTGGTGTTAACTGGTGAGTGAATGACGTTGATGAGTATGGAATCGTTTGCAGGTCACATAAAGATGACGATGAGGGTGACGGCAACAATTTTAAGTCATTTGTAGATGAAAGAATTTCATTTGATATATTTTTCTTATATCAAACCCGGGTGGTTTGATAGTTGTTTTGTGACACTACTTTAAAGAATTTACAAGGTTATATCAAAATATTTATTTTATTTTATATTTTCAGAAAATTAAAAATGCAACAAAAAGCTGGAAAACATGTTGATTTTATTTGATGGACTATTTATTCACCTGGTGTAAGAATAGTTATAACTTCCGAAGTAAAAAACTATCTAATAAGGTCAAAAATTTGCATAATTTTACTTTCCCGCACTAGTGCGGGAAAGTGACACTTTCAAAGCTAAAATGCGTGCGGGAAAGTGGGTTAAAACGCACGGTAGTAGAAAAATGTATTTTTCTACGACCGTGCGTTTTAACCCACTTTCCCGCACGCATTTTAGTTTTGAAAGTGTCACTTTTCCGCACTAGTTGACCTTATTAGATAGTTTTGTACTCCGGAAGCTATAAATTTTGTTACAACAGGTGAATAAATAGTCCATCAAATAAAATCTACATCTTTTCTAGCTTTTTGTTGCATTTTTAATTTTTTTAAAATAGAAAATAGTGGAGATATTTTGATATAACCCTGTACATTCTTTAAAGTAGTGTCATAAAACAACTATCAAACCACCCGGGTTTGATATAAGAAAAATATATCAAATAAAATTCTTTCATCTACAAATGACTTACAACCGTTGCCGTCACCTTCATCGTCATATTTATGTGACCTGCAACCGATGCCATTCTCATCAACGTCATCTACTTACCAGTTAACACTAAATAACTCCACTGGACCGGCAATTTAAAGTAATTTACAGAATGCAACAAATTGTGTTTCTAATATTAATATTTATAATAATGATTTATAATAATAATAAATACCTAATAGTTTTTGGTTGAAGTTTTGTATATGTATGTTGAAATAAAATAACTTTTGAAAAATGGGTTGGTATACTTTTTTGTATATACGGTCGTAGAAAAAATAATGTTCCTAACTCATTCGTTAGTGTCTTTCCGCCCTTGACCGCTTGCCTGCAGTCGCGTGCGGGAAAGTATCACTTTCCGCACTTGTTAGGAAAATAACTATTTTCTAATAGCGTGCGGAAAAGTCCACTTTTCCGCAATCATTTTGGTGCGGAAATAGTTATTTATGTATTGAGACCGAAAAGTGAGGAATTATTCTTCGAAAGCAAGGGTTAATTGCTTGAGAACAATAATTCCACTTTTAGCTCGCAATACATATAACATTTTTTCTACAATCACTTGAATATATATTATAACTAATAAAATTGATTATTTTTTTCACCTGTCAAATTTTGGTGGTTTCAACCAATAGCAATACATTATTCTAGCCAATCATTCGGTATTATACTGATAATTCTGCTTCCTCATCGATAAAACCTTGTTTACATCGAAACGTCAAAATTTTACTTTGAATTTGTCATTATTGACAACTAAAAGTGCTTCGAAGTTTATTGAAAAATGAACACAAACCGATTGAGTGCCATCACCCAAGAGAATATTGAACATTCAGGTAATACACAATTTTAAATTTATGAAAAAATAATCTTCCCAAATACAACTCGCTCTTCAAATTTTATCACATAATTTTTTATTTTCATCACTCAAACTTGTTTATTTGAGGCAAAAACATTCAAACAAACCGAATTTAGATAAAATCCCTCGTCCTAACGGACTCGTGATTTTATCAATCGGTTTGTTTTCATATTCTTGCCAAATAAACAAGTTTTCGTGAAAAAGAAAAAATTATCGATAAAATTTGAAGCACTCGTGGTATTACCTTTGATAAATTCATACTTCTTATTTCAAGTACCTACCTGTCAAATACTTTATAAAATTTTAAACGTATGATTATTATTGTCAATACTGTCCATGTACATTGTACATCTTCTTATTCTACAATTAGAAAGGCCTCAGCTAGCAGGGCCATCCGGCCAGTATATGCAAAATATTCAGAACGTGGCACAACAATTATTAAGCACAAAAGCACAAAAAAAATTAATACGGTAACATCGCAATCACACTAATCAATTATTTAAAACATTAGGAACTCAACACAACAGCGATTTATTAGATTTGGAAAAGATTTTCACTCCCTGCTCTATGATGTCACTGCCAAAAGTTAAAATTGAAATTTTTAAAGTCACGATAAGTATATGAGAACGGTTCGAATTTAGTAATAGTAAGTGCAATATTGCACGAGGAAATCGAATGGTCCGAAACCAGTGAACAGTCAGTTACATTTATGTTATTCACTCTCAGTTTTTCGGAACAAATTATTAAATCTAGTAGTTTAGGACCTCGTGTGGGTTTGTCGACTATTTGAGTGAGGCTATGTGAGTCAAAAATTGTTTGAAATAATTTACAAGACGTATTATATGGCTCAAGAAAGTCTATATTAAAGTCACCCGCACATAATATGAAACTAAAATTAGGAGTTATTACGAGTTCATTTGCAAGCTGCTGAAATGAGAAATCGTCCGGTCGATATAATGCACAAACAGCATAGTTAGTGTGTTTATTATCAAAAGAAATCCATAGTTGCTCCGACTTGGTTTTTGGTAGGTTTCGAATTTTTTGACTTTTGAAAATAGATTCAATGTAGACTGCTACTCCCCCTCCCCGTTTTACACGTCTATCGCGTCTGAAGAGATTATATCCAGGTAATCTAATCACATCATTATCAATATCAGATTTAAGCCATGTTTCTGAAACTTTAATATCATATACGTTCCAAACACAGTTTTTAAATTCTAAAACATATAATTCTGCTATAATTTCCAATAAAAGAAAAACTTATTTTTCAATAATTTTTTAAAAGCCCTGGTAATGGGATTACAACTCGTACTATACTTTTTCTACGCCCATCTATTTTCTTTTGAGTGCTCATACTTTCATCTTTTTTACTACTAACAGACATATTCGTAGGTAAAGTTGAGAAAATGTTCGGATACTATATTTTGTTAAAAAAATTGACAGCATAAATGAGATGACGCCTATTTCCATATCAAGAAAACGCGAACTATTTTTTTAGAAATTGTATAATGTGTTGCCGACAGCATAGTAGCCTCATTAAATATTCAAATAGAAAATTATCTCTTACAGAGTGATCCTAAGAATTTTACAAGTAAATACTAAAATTCTAATGCAAAACAAGTAGGTGTCTGTATTGGTTATCTATACATCCCTGTTTCAGCTCAAAATACAATATGGTAATAAAACTGAACAATGCCAGCTAAACGATAAACATTGCGGCAGTGGCGGAGATAACGATATTAGTTTATTTTGCTTATTTAATTGGATTTGGTCAACATTACAGTTGAAATAAAATTCATTCGTTTAGGCCTATTAACAAGTTACATTTTCATTTTTATTAAATTAAATTAATTAAAGAAGATATAGTTTAATTTTCATAATTCAAATTTATTGACAATGAATTAATGTAGGTATATTAAGTAAAGTAAACATACCATTTATAGGAAATATAAAATTCAATCTTATAAAAGATTAATAATAGATTTGTCTTCCCTCCTATCTGTATTTTCGGGTATCTCGTAAATACTGGCGTCTCCAACATATTATTTCTTCGTTGTCGATTAGCACTGATTTGCGACTCTGCTTCTCCCAAGTAATGTTTAATTTGTGTAATATTTTCCACAAAGTTTTTCGCCCTATGTCAGGCAAATTCTCGTCCTTCACCATTCTTAGAATTATGTCAAGGGTTGGGATATCTTTTTTAAAATATGTACTCTCCGTCTTATTGTATTTTGCATATGTTTATCAAGGTCAAGTGGTTTTTTTCCAGTTGACTTTTTAGGTGGAGATATATTTCCATTTTTCCTCTCTCTTAGAAACCTGTGAATAGTAGATTCACTAACTCCCGTCATATTGGAACATGTCGAAACTATATTTCTAACAGTAGCAGCCGGCATTTGATGTACAACAGCATCATGCACATTTAATACTACAGTCTTCGTTTGCAAGCTAAGCACGCTCTTACACTTTACTGGGGTAAAACTTGGAAGACATTTTTCACAACACAGCAGTTAACACTTATGGAACGTAAGCGACTCGAAGCAAAACAAATTATACAAATTTGGGCGAGTCCAAGTTCCACCGTATATACCTGTAAAATTTCTAATTATTCATTAGGAAAATCCCTAGTAGGATCCTATTGTAATGTTTCTTGGAAATGTTATTACCAACATTTCGAAAATCAGAAAGTAATTATCTGGAATATGAATTGATAAATTGTTTGATAATATGTCTCCCAAGAATTGACCTGCGCCAAATTCTCAAGATAATTAATGAAATATTCAGTCAGAATAGTTACGTTACAAGATTATTTCAAAAATGATTTATTGTTTCAACTGTATGTAAACTACAAATGTATGAAGGTCAGTTAGTTGTTTTAACTAATTGAATTTACATTTATATTACCTTTATATATCAGATCGGGTATAAAATTAAATAGTGAATAAACTCCTTAGATGAATGGTGACGCTTATGGTTTACTACCTGACTAGAATCTGTGACCTTTTCGCGTGCTGTCAGACAATAAGAAACAGACTATAAATAAACCAAATAAAGTAGTACGTGAATAAAAATTTGATTGTAATTTAATTAAACCAAGAAGTTTGAGTTTTCTTCTCAAAACGCACGTGTATTTTATGAGATCTCATTACGTGCATGTTATTGTTAAATGTCATTTACAAGGAATGTTAACAGTTCAATTTTTGACGTTTACAGACATGGGCGTAGAAAAACTACTATTTCGTAGGGGGAAAATGAAAAATATAATTGATGTATACTTAATAATTTATTCAGAAAAATATTAAGGCGGGTACTGACTAGAGCATTTTCTCGCACGAATTGCGTGCGCACACAAAAGCAAATATGTTGTTCGCGAAAATTATTTTTAGCATAAAATTAGTGCGCGTTTAATTGTCGTTCCAGTGATATTGTTGAAACAACTACGTCTACTCTGAGCATGTTATGCGTACGAAAACCTTTTGATCTTCTCGAAAGACAGACAGCCGCCGGATCGTGTTTGTGCGCACAAAATTGCTACGCGTACGCATGTGCGTGGCGTCCTTATCTGATCATTTTTACGCGTAAGTCGTTCGTGCGAGTGAAAATGCTCTATTCAGCACCCGCCTCTACACTCTTTCTTGATTTCAGAATACCGACTAAAGAGTCAACATATTACGTTACGATGGTAAAATGACCCTGTACTATTTTTTTAATTCTTAATAAAACCAGATATAAGGTAGTAGGATTCACTGTCTAGTAATATGTTTTCAAATATAAATAGGTTGATACCTATGGTTCAAAGTAGAGTTTTATATTCGGCTTATCAATAGCAGAGGAAAGAACAAATAGATTTTAGATTGAAAGAAACCATGCATACATCAAAAGAAAGCTCGAGCCGTCGTTTAGATACTAAAGATTTATTGAAAAATTTATTTTGTTCTCTACATTTATTGAATACATTTCAACGATTATTAGTTGAACTGATAATTTTAAATCAATTTATCATCAACTAAGCATTTTAAATATAATAAGAGAGATATTGCTGTGACAAATCCTGTGCGACGTTATTACCGCAGACGTTATATTGACAGTAGAGCATGCGCAGAATGAGTTCGGGAGACACGTTGCGGTAATACCGTTAGCGCAGAACAACTCACGTAGAACGTTGTGCTATCCTACTTCGGACAGAATCGAATAGATCCGGTAGCGGCGGTAGCTGATCGGAAACCTTTCGAGGTTAAAGCTGCACAATTTGGCAATGGCGGAACTTTTGAATATCAATTCACACCTTATTAATGATGGAAGAATCATACAATGTAAACTAGTTATGTAAGAGAATAAGATAGACACACAGATTATTACCTGCATATACAAATGTAGTATTAACATTGGATTATATCACATTAACCCTAATTATTTTACTGTTAGCTCTTCGAGAACCTATGTGCAGGTCACATTCTACATAAGAATTTGTTCACTTTCGTTTAATAAAAAGTAATATTCGTCTGTTATTTTGTCCTAACGGTATGAAACTAAATCATTCATTTTTTGAATTTCCTACTCACTCTATATCTCAATTGTAGTTCATCGAGTATTTTACCAGATGTCATCTCTAAGGGTAATGTCACATGAGACTATAATATATTGAATTTGTTATATTTATTCTTTGAGTATACAACATTATACTTTTACAACATATTTCCTATAAATCTCAAGAGTCAATTAATCATATTAGTTCAAAACTTGCCTCAAGTAATTTTCAAAATAAAATTATTAACCAATGCGGTGTCCGGATCATATTACTGAAAATAAATTGTGAATTAGCTTAATTTGACAGCAAAGTATTTGAAGCAGCGTTGCCAAACTCAAAATATTATCAGTAATTTGCCGAAAATCTACATTTATACATATTTCTAAATTTAGCCGCTAAAAGTGGACTACCACGTAATTGAGTTCTAAAGAAATTAGGGTTGCCTCGTTAAATCTATCTGTTCCATTTGCGTGTATTTACACTGATAAAAATGCAACCGGTACATTAAAGTATGTTTAGAAGATTCATGGAATTGAATTGTTCAGAACTTATGGATTTTTCTCCCGTTTTTCTATGCTCGGAATCTAATTGGAATCTATTTGAATTTGTCCACCTCTCATATTAGTTCATTGTCTACATTACTTATTTTCCCTTTACAATTACAAATTTAATACACTACCACAGTTGCCGTTTTTATTAAAAAAATTACTAAATATATTCTGTACGTTCCTTGTGGCATTAGTGGCATTACTTATTCTTTTTTTCTCTTATTTTTTTGGGAATCAAACTACAATAATGTTTTTATATTTTCTTTATTTCGACGTTTCTGGACGAGCTGGAACGCTACCGTTGTCAAGATAAATTAGTAATTAAATAACTTTTGGTACCTATCTGACACAACGAAAAACTACCGAAACGTCGAAATGAAAAAATATGAAAACATTATTGTGGTTTGATTCCCAAAAAAATGAGAGAAATAAGAAACATTACTGTTACTGTAGGTATCATTTCAGAATAGATACCTACAACTTTTGAATGTGATAAAGGAAAGGGAATGTAGGGAAAGCTAAATTTTTTTTAAAGGAAATTAATTTCTTCCACCTAGGTATGTCTACATTCCCAAGTCTGAATATAAATCAAACACTTAGGATTTTATACTGGTACTTATGGTCGTAGCTCATTTAAATAATATTACAATAATTATAACGTATACACACAGCTTCAGTTTTGAAGTACAAAATTATATCTCTTCCAAATTCTTCTCTCTCGCTTTAAATCCTTTTGGAATATTCCTATATATAATTTCTGGGATAATACATTGATGACTAGAATTATATAAACCGATTATAAGATTATTGACGAAAATGTCACTTCATTTGAGTTGAAGGTCATTGTGTAGGGCTATATTTAGACAGGGTAACTACCTACCTACCTACTTATTGTAAGAGGTTTGTTTTTATTCACTCAATTCCGCTAAAAAATTGGCAACGGCGTATTGTAAAATATTTTCTTGCCGTCTAGACGCATATTGCCATCTATGTATATACATCAGAAGTCACAGTTTCATGTTATGAAATTTGAGGGCGGTGTGGCAGCCTTAAGTTGTTGTTTATTATGATTATAAAGTGAAACGTGTGTATAATTTTTTCGAAATATTATTTAAATGATCTTTTGATTGCAAAATATATGTTCTACAAAAAGGGTTGATATTTACGTCCGATGATGATTTATGTTTGTTACGCGAAGTTGTTGGACAAAATCCTCTTCATAATCCTGAGAAATGGAATTCAATACAAATAAATATAAAATCAATGACTGGAAAAGAATTTATTATTCGCACATTGAAAGATCATTTGATGCTTCTTTTGACCGTATGGACGAAAAAATCTGATGGTGATAAATTCCGATAAGATATATGCATTGTCTTTTTAATTTCTTTACAAGATGCCAATGCTTTCTGTATTCTGGCCTTTGTGTACAATTTCCAATACCTACCAAAAAAACGAAGGTTATTTCCAAAGAAAAACAAATTGCTGAGATAGGCCGGCAAACCAGGAAAAATATAGCAATGGATGCTTTCATAGTAAATAGTGAGAATTGCAGTGGAACTCCTCAGGAGATAGTTATATCAGGGCAACATTGGTAATTCAAATATGTTTATGGTTATAAAATTTGTATTGCTTACTATTATTTTTTAGATCCCAATCCAAACTTCATCATCTGAGATTTGTGTAGATGAAGAAGATCACATAGATGTCATGGACCAAAACAAAAATAAGAAAAGCCAAATGAAAACAAAATGTGATGCCTTTTGGCCGAAATATTAAGTTATTAATTATTATTATAAATAAAGACATAAATTCCCTTGAAGCTAATTCCAATAAAGCATGAATCGTTTATAAATATGAAATATAAAGGTCACACGTACGAAGTCAAGTTCAGAGCGTGAAATAAACATAAACAGTAATATTTATATTTATTTTACTAAACGGTGAACTTGACTCGTCGTATAAATATGTTAACGATAGCGTTTTAGGATTCATTCTCATTCTAAATATATTCTATTCATTCTATTAATTATATTAAGGCATTCAAATATTCTATTCTATTCATCAGAATCATTCTAATTAATATTCTAATTAGTAGTAATAAGTAGTTAATGTATACTAGCAAGTAAGGTAATAAACAGAACATGTCCCAGTGATTCCAGTAGTTGTTTTATTCCGTTAAGATGACACACAGAGTGACCAGCAACACCACCTATTCAGAGGCCCTTCCACACTTATAATTCACCTAGTGTCCATAGTAGGATACATACATTACATGGCGACCCTGCAAACAATTGGAACATGGGTGGTAAATCAACGAAGCAAGAGGTCCAGGAAAATGGTGTGGTCAACAGCAATTTCATAGTCCAGGAAGAGAAAATGGAAGCAGATCTGGAGGTGAAGACTCTCATCTACATCATTGTGGTTGTTTTGGTGCTACAATTCGTATGGTCCGTATACAAAACATACAGAAGACAAATGGAGAGGGAGATAAGAAGAAATCTACAGCAAAGCACACTGAATGATGGTGAGAATTTTTTTTGTAAACTTTAAGGATATATTCTGTTTTGTTGTTGTTGTGATAGTATTTGATATATTTTTTTAAAATTTCCTTTCATTGATAATGAATCATTTAATTTTAAATGTCCTCAAGTGATGGTAATGCAGTAACGTGGGAAGAATTTGAGATTAGATTGAATTTAATTCTAGAAGATATACGTAAGAATAGTAAGCGAGTGTTAAAAAAGGAGGTTCCTAAAAGTTCAGAAAGTCACATAGATATAATAAATAAGTTGTGTGATTCATTTAATAATTTCTCTAGGTTAATAAATAAGAATTGGTATAAGTTAAATGAGGATCAGCAGAATACATGTATTTTATATTTTAACAAAATCAGAGATAAGGTAGAGAAAGCATTTCAAGTGTTAGATTGTCGGTATAAAGTTCCGTCTCAATTACGCGTAATAATTTAATTAATAAAGAAGTATTAGAAGCAACAAGCAAAGATAAAATGGCATTAAGTATGAGTGATTTTTTCAATTTAGCTGGTAAAATATTACCAAACGAGTTTAATGGAGATACAAGCAAACTACAGTCTTTTGTAGATGCGGTTAGCTTACTTCAAGTATACGCAGCAGAGTATGAGAGAAATGAGGTGTTATTCGTGAAAACAAGACTGACTGGAAAAGCCAGGGTTTTTATCACTACTGACAATTCTCTGAGAGAAATAGTCGATACACTTAAAAAATGACTCAGAGGAGACAGCACTAGTTTGATAAGTGCTAAACTAAGTAAACTAAGGCAAAATAATGAAGATCTCGTCGGATATGCTTCTGAAATGGAGAAGCTCACCGAAAGTTTACAAGCCGCGTATTTGGCAGAAGGAATGCCAGTACACTTAGCAATGAAGTATACTACATCTTTTAGCACAGAAAAAGGTTCCTTTCAGTATACAAGAATACCATTTGGTTTAAATATAAGTCCAAATAGTTTTTCAAGGATGATGTCCATATCATTTTCAGGATTAACTCCAGAAAAAGCATTTCTTTATATGGATGATATAGTTGTAATAGGGATGTCAAAAAATCATCATTTAAGTTATCTCTAAAGGGTGTTTAACACATGTCGGAAATTCAACCTTAAATTATATCCACAAAAATGTCAATTCTTCAGGCGAGAAGTAACGTATTTAGGACACAATTTGTCTAGTGAAGGGGTACTACCCGACAAGGCAAAATATTCAGTCATTGAGCAGTATCCAGTGCCCAAAAATTCAGAAGAATCTAAAAGGTTCGTAGCATTCTGTAACTATTACAGACTTTTCATTCCAAATTTCGCTGAAATATGCATACCTCTCAATAAATTATCTAGGAAAAATGTAAAATTCGAGTGGTCAGAAGACTGCGAAAAATCATTCCAAATACTAAAATCTGCACTAATTCAGCCGCATATTCTGAAATATCCAGATTTCAATAAAAAATTTATATTGACAACAGATGCTTCAAATATTGCGTGTTCTGCAATACTTAGCCAGGAATACGAAGGTATAGATCTACCTATAGCTTATGCATCGCGAAGTTTTAAGAAAAGCGAATTAAATAAACCTATAATCATGAAAGAGTTGTTAGCTATCCATTGGGGAATTAATCATTTTAAGTGTTATTTATATGGCTCTCCACATTTTATTGTGAAAACGGATCATAAGCCGTTATCACATCTTTTTTCGATGACAGAACCAACTTCGAAACTTACAAGAATTAGACTAGACTTAGAAGAATACAACTTCGAAATACAATATTTGAAAGGAAATTCAAATTATGCGGACAGCATTTCAAGGATATCCGTAAATGAATTAAAAGACTTGTACATTGACAATGCTCACGTTTTAGCAATAACGAGGTCAAAAACTCGTCAGAATGAAGCTCAGCCTACAGGAGAAGATAAAATAGTTTCCACAGAAATAAAGAAAGATATTCGCAAGCCAGCAGTATATAAAGTACTGAATAATTTAGAGGCGCATAAATTACCAATTCTGCAATTTGAAAATAACCGTGTTTCGTTAAAGATGAACATACGGATCAAAAACAGGATGAGATTTAGCCAAGCCTTATTAAATACCGATATAATTAACTTTGATTTAGGTCAAACGTTAGTTCAGCTTGATAAGCTAGCGGTAAAAAATGGAATAAAAAGGATGAAAATTTATATGAATGATATTATTTTCACACAGTGCACTATAAAAGAGTTTATGGAAAAAGGAAACGATACGTTAAAAAACGTACAAATATGTATTTGCGATATACCTAAGATGGTGGAAGAAGAAAAAGAAAAGCAACAGATTTTAGAAACTTATAATGATCCTTTATTTGGAGGCCATGTAGGAAATAACAGGCTATTGAAAAAATTAAGAGCGAATTTTAGATGGAAAAACATGGAAAAAGATGTAAGAAAATATATTAAGCAATGTCACAAGTGCCAAGTCAAATAGGCAAAGAATAATCACAAAGAAGAATTTGTATTAACGGATACAGCAGCAAAACCATGGGATATAACATATATAGATACGGTCGGTCCTTTTCCACAAAGTGAAAATGGTAACCGTAATTGCATCACAATGTTATGTGAATTAACGAAATATGCAGTAATAATTCCAGTTAAAAACAAAGAAGCGAACACGATAGCTCGTGGAATTTTTGAAAATTTCATACCAAATTACGGTCTGATGAAACA